>CM042029.1:59097500-59242500 GCA_023525975.1 Smallanthus sonchifolius | reverse complement strand
TCAAAAAGGTTTGACTTCGCAGAGTCAAACCGGAGATAATTCGATCATCAATCACTAAATTAAAACGCGTCCAATCCCGCAAATCACGCGGAATCGACCCTAGCACGTATCTAAACCGAATTCGCGACCCAATTCATCCTAAACCAAACGAATTGACACGTAAATCTAGTCTGACAGCTGCCACGCTTTAATCCTAATCGAATCGTGTAATTACGGACGAATTGAAGGAATTAATTCATTCCCTCACCTCCGCATACCTTCACCCAAACTCTCTGAACACTCGTACGATCCACATTTCATCTCTGAAGCTATGTCCAGGTCGAAGAACACCGAAACTGAAACCTCTATCTATCGTCCTTTTTACACAACCATTTTAGGTAATTCGTGTAACCCTAACTTCGTTTTGATTCAGAGATCAAAAGCCCCATGATTTGGGGAATGATCTCTACCGCCTTGCGTTCAATTTGGGGGCTAGGGTTTTCGGCGCAAAATGGGGAAGAAGGATGGTTTGTGTTGTTTATTAAATGAATTACATAAGAGCATTCCTTCAAGGCATTAAGCCCAGATCTACCGGTTAAACACATAGACCCCCACATGCGAGATCGCGGGTTCAAGCCCAGCACCACACATGTTTTTCTTATTTTGCTCGCGTTGAATCCAGATCCCGTGTAAACGCGTCATGTCATCTTAACATTAGGGTTTAATAACTCGATTGGACCTCTGGTTCAGTGGTTAGACACTTGTGCTCGCCCAGGTCTAACCCGGGTTCGAATCCAGTACCCTACAAACCTTTGTAAACAAGTTTTTTTTAACCCTCAAAATATTTTATAAAAAATATTTTATAAAAACCTATAACATTTAGAACAGATTTGAACAATAATTTACAATCTTAGTCATGAAACGATTATTTTACAAATTCAATTGTTTAAAATTTGTTTTCTTCCAATAGGAAAACGATTTAAAAATTATTTTAAATTAAATCAATGATTTAACAAAACAAAAACATTTAAAATTTCCTACTTTATAAAATTATGACCAAAACTTTTATAAATCCATTATCATTTTTGTAAAAGAATTTCATAAAACAATGGTTATAAATCTTTTCTATGAAATTACATAAATTAGGGTTTAAAACCCTATTTAAATAAATAAAAAAAACTTTATAAATAAACATGAAGTTACATTTTTCACCTTTTATTAGAAGGACATACTATTTTTTATGATAAATGAATAAATGAAGTTATTTATAATTTACATTCCACTTAGAGTTAAATTGTATTTAACATTAGTTTTTATAAACTAACCAAAGTTTGATAACGAGATGACCGTCACAATTATAAACTAATATATATTATAATTTGACACATTTTCCTAACTAAATAAATAAATCTAATTTATTTAGTTATTCAAACCCACACCCTAAATCAATTAGTATTAAAACCATATACTTCAAATCTACAATTTTTTTAAAAACTCTTACTTAAGTACACCCACAAACATATACACATCCCCTTACATAACAATAACACGAACTCTTTGTACAAGTCCCTACACTCACTCCCATTGAAACTCTAGACTTTGCTTTAGACTTATGTGCATGTTATTAATTCATATTCATATACATTACACGCTAGGTTAACTTTGTGAGTTACAAGGATCACCTTTGCTACCTATTCTCTTGTGCTATTTACATCTTTGATACAAGTGAGTTTTACATAGCCCCTTTTTACACTATTTACATTTTTGGGGTGGAACATGACTTACAATTAAACAATGTTTGCAAACTACACAATACAATTCCACCCTACATTCATGTGTGAAATTTGAGCCTTATGTTTGGGTACTAGGTGTGTTAACTACATTTTATGTGCAATTTATATGTGCAATCACTAACTATACAAGCCGACGGTTAACAATGATAGATCTATTGAGTCTGATAAACCCACCCAGTTAGGGTGATTGTTACCGACAACACATTTTCTTTTGCATGCTAGTTACAAAGGTTTGATTGTACAATTTGGTTACACAATAGTTATTCTCCATAATTGACTTATTAACCATGATATGTATGGATTGTATACACACAACACTATGATATCTATTTAAAAACCTATGTATACTCACCAACCTTTTGGTTGACCTTATTTTAATCATGTTTCAGGTACGAATATATGAGTTATTCAAGACATGCTTCATTTAAGTTTGGACCTAGTTTAATTTAATAAAGAACTTATGTATTTCAATTTATGTATTTTGATTGGATGTTTGTTTGGTTTGAATTATGAAATGAAATATGATGTTAAATTTATTACAATCTAGTCAACCATGTGCTCATGAACAGTCTACATGTCCCGCCCCGACGTATTCCGCCATCGGTTGGGGTGTGACAGATTGGTATCAGAGCCTTGGTTATAGGGAATTAGGTTATTAGTCACTTTTGACCTAGACTATAACCTTAGGACACCCATCAAATGCCATGCTCTATGTTATTTTTACCACATTGCTACGTGTTACATGTTAGCTGCTAAGTGTAATATTCTTACATGTTATACTAAGTAATTACAACACATGATACAATACCTAATAATCTATGTGCCACACTATTTGATAACTCTTGTGCTTATAAAGATTTCTATCTACATGCTACATAGTTGATTCATTAAGTGCTACCCTAAGTTTCACCACACACACTTATACACACCTAATTCTTCATACACCTTTCATCTCACACATGATACCATCATCTTTTGTGAACAAAATTTAAACTATTGGGCCTAATGCCCATTAATAATAAACTAAGAAGCCTACCTATCCTCTAAGAAGAAGAAACCTACTGGAATAAATAAACCTCACATTCGGGCCTTAAAGCCTAGTCCACAATGATTCTCATCATGACCATGAGCCCAACAATAGTGTTATTAGTACATGATGGCTGGAAAAGGGTGTAGACCATGAGAGATTCTTGCTAAGGAAAGACAAGGTACTTAAGTGTGTCCTTGTGACCCACCCCTCTTTCCTGGGAATTCTCCTCATGGACGCACTACTTATAGGTCAAGTGTTACTTCTAAAATACTATTGTGAAGACTCGGTGTTATGACTAGTCAAACTCTAAATCTATGAAAACTCCTATATTTTACACTTAGCATTTCTTTATCGCTTACAACCTTTTCATTTTTTTTCTGCTAGACATGGACTCCTACTCTCCCTCCTCCCCGATATACCATCCCGGAGCAGAGTCCGATCAGGAAGAAGACATCGGGTCACCAGTGTATCGGTCACCAACATCGCTAGGCCAAGGTTTGACGTAAGGACAGATTGGATTAGGAAAACTGGTCCGAGACTTCGAGCATCTGGATCACCCCCATCAAGAAACCCGTATCAGACACCTCACCTACATAACCAGTTACCATCCCATCTAAGGGACCCCTACCTAGCACCCGACCCATATCACCCTAACCATAGAGAAATGCATACCATGGCACCCCCTAGTGCTATGGGAGTCCCATTCGATGCCATTCACCAATATGTGAGGACCTCAGAGTTCGTGATACAAGGGATGGAGCACGGGATAAGGCACGACTTGCAAGGACAGAGAATAGATAGCCTAGCAAATAAAATATGGTACCAAAAGGAGAAAATTTCCACCCTCAAAAAAGAAATGCTTGAGAATCGCACGGAAGCAGCTAGAGATGAGGCCAGATCGGCTACCCGAGTAACTATAGCGGTGCTCGTCTTGGTGATTATCTGCTTCTTAGTGGAAAACCACGAGGGACGTTAGTAGAAATTTCTATTTATTGTCCTTAAATTTTCAGTTTGTGAACCATTTCCCTATGTTTTGAATAATGTTCAACATTTCAGCATTTAATAAATTTTATATACAACTGTAAAGTTATTATTCATTGATTTGACGCAGTGAGTGTGAATTACACCAGTCATATTTTCATCAGAATTCTCCAAGTATCACTTTCCTCATTCACTACAATTTAATACATTACCGACAATCTCCTTCGTAAACAAATCATCCTATTATTTGACTTAAACAAACTCGTTATTTTATTCAAACAAAGCGTTTATCAAACTTTTAGATAGCATCTGAAATATAAATTTTCTATAAACATCCTCACCTTGTAAGAAAACTTAATGCAACCTATTTTATAAAAGCATTATTTCGAATTGATAAATAATTATGACTTGTTCTCGTTAAATTAATTATTTCTAAACCTTGGCTAAATTAATATACAACTACTTGTTTAGCCATTAATTTCTATTAAAAATATTCTCCTTATAACAATTAAAAACTTTAATAAAAAGGTTTTCCTATAAATTGTCCATTTATTTAGATTATTCAACTCATTAGTTTCACTACCTTATTTATCTACAAACAAGAACAAATTACAATTACCTATATACAAACAAAAAAACCAGTATTCGTAAACGCATTTCTCAGAATGTTTACAGAGCTTCCTCGTTTTCTTTCACCTTTAGTAATATATGAGTGTACTTGCCACTTCAAGAGAAGACCCATTTCGCGTAGACACTAACCATCCCTACAAACCTCAGCGAGATTTAAAAAACTAAAACTTAAATACCCACATTATAGATGAACTCCAAACAACACGCTTGTCCGCAACACTCGATCACCTACAAAACTCGTTAGCATACGTCACACACGAAATTCAATAACTTACGTATGCACGTTCACAAAATACACATCACGATAATATAATACATGAAACTAGGTTGTTTGCAATATACATAATGTTACACTGATTACATAATACATGAAACTTGGTTATTTGCAATACACATTCTACTGGATTGATTACATAATACATAAAACTTAGTTGTTTGCAATATACATAATGTTACACTGATCACATAAAGCATGAAACTTATTTGGTTACAAAGTACATGATACTAAATTTTGCACATTATACAATATACATGATACTAAATTATTTACATTACACATGAAAGCTTATGGGTTTACAAAAATACATGATACTAAGTTGTTAACATCATACATGAAATTCATTTCTTACCATATACATGATGCTAAATTGTTCACGATACACATGAAACCTATTTTATTACAAGCTACATGACGCTAGATCATAAATGAAATTTGGGTGCTACATTATACACGAAACTAAACTGCTTAAAGTTGTTGCAATTTGATTTATTACACACAAGGCATGGTCATACACTTTGTTCACCAAAGTTGAAAACCATAACACGTTGAAACAACTCGGTGTTTGACGTATTCTTGTTCAAACATGAGTAAACTATGGAAATTTAAGTTATGCTACCTTATTACTCTTTAGTTGCTACTTGACCTGCCTATTTAGGGACATAGTTACTTAATAGCAACTCATATGTGGAAACAATAGACATGAACTAAGTGAATTTGTGCCTCTTTTGACCCACACACAACAGAAGGACCTATACGGACCATGCGATGATTCGAGTAATTACGGGTGCACACGTAATTATAAAAATCAGCGTATGGAAAGCATAGAAAATTCTGTTGTGTGTTATGACATAAAACTTATCATGATATATAATAACGAAACTAATGAGATATGACAAGGGCATGGTGGATACGCCGCTAGTATAAGTGTTCCTGTTATATTGTCAGTAGTAGCGTCATTTGTATCACGAGAAGTTTTAAGTTATTTTGACCTTAAACAATTTTTGTGGAAGCTTGTGACCTGTAACATATCTTGAACATATTAGACTACATCTTAAACAAATCCTGATCGTCAAGTTCCCATCAAACCCATTCCAAGTAACGCATTTCACCTTTAGATTCTTCGACATACCTCTCCTTAACTCTCTTAAAACTAAAACCCACTGATATCATTCATACTTAACTTGAGATTTAGACCTAAATCTTGTTATCTATCATACTCCTCAAATTGACAATCAAAACTCAAACTCACTTCCTTCCTGATTCAGTAGTCTCCACTAGTTAAATTTCTGTACGAAATTCCCTTAACACGGGGAGACTGTAACATCCATGACTTTCTGGTATCATTTTTCTTTATTATTATTATTATTATTATTTTTAAACAATAATGACATTTTCATTTTCAATCTTGTACTTGTTCAACACAATATTTCACATCATTCACTATTTTAAACATGTATCAATTTAACGTTTAAATTTAGCTTATACAGACCGCTTTCTATTAAATATATAACATATGCATATATATCTATATAGATGTATATATATATATATATATATATATAATTTTCTATAATACTTAAATCAAAATAAAACTTATGAAGTTTTAATCATATAGGTACACCCTTTTATATATATAAATGTATTTATTTATGAATAAATATGTAAATATATGTATATATATATTTGATTATATTAAATAATTCATTTACACGATTTGTTATTTTATAAAAATGGAATTCATTCCTTTATAAAATAATTATAATAATAGTTAGACTTTTGTAACACTCATAATTAGAACACCAATTCTGCCCCTCCCTTCGCGTACCGCGAGGAAGCTCCACAACTTCCAGCCGAGAACCAGGTCTCTCGCGTACTGCGTGAGAACCCACCCTGGTTCTCGTGTACCGCGATGTCACACCCTCGCTAAAGTGGAAACACACGAATGTAACTTAATACTGGATATCAAGAGCGCATAGTACATATAAAGAATTACATGTTATATCATCGGATATTACGATGTTCTTGGAAATTAATAAAATGAGTACAAGTTGACTCCCTAATCTAGTTAGCCCTATTGGGTCGGCTAAATGCGTAGGTCTTCTAAAGTACTTTTATTCCTGCATGATGCTTGACTTGTTACTTCTTTCCTGAAAAGCATGCTAAAAAGTGTCAACCAAAGGGTTTGTGAGTTCGCAGGTTTTTAACTTGGAAATTACTTGCTTTTGAAGTAGATAGCACGAAGCTTATCGTACTTATTAGTTGTACTTTTACTTATACTTTATATAGCACCTGGGCGCATCTTAATTACTCTGTAGATAGCCCTTAGGCGTATCTTAACGATGCTATGGATACCCAGGGGTGTTTCGTAACTTTCTTTACTAGTAGTTGTATACATATTACATGGGCTATAACCAAACCTATTGACCTGAACTGGTGCCCCTGCTTGCAAATGCCTTATCATGGAACATTCGCCTCTACTATTTGGAAATAAGCATTCACACAAGTTCTGTTGATTTACGCGTTCAACATCACATGGATGGGAGTTTGTCAAACTCTGATAGTACTTTCAATATTAATCCATCGGCTCTTGAGTTAATTGGTTATCATAATACTTGGGGACTTAAAGTGATAATACTGGCCACATGTAAACGTAACTAGCTAGAGGTTCTAGAACCTCGAGCATGCTTTTCCCCCAAAAACATAAAGTAAAAGTGGGGCTACGAAGACTCACCTTGATTCTTGAATGAAGTTATTAAGTAGGATGGTACGTTCTACTCGAGTGCTACAAATATGTAAACACTTCTTAAGTTCTCAAGACTTGGCTTCTATGCAAAATCTTTAAGTATGGATGCATGTTCGCTCACCTTTTATGCGTTTATTATCCAAATTATGCTCTCGTCGTTTATGTTAAAGTGTTACACCCTTATATCTCTTGGGACTTGACTCATTTATTATTTAACTCATCTAAGTTTTATCTCTTTTGTATCAAGAAATGGACCTTGATTATTTCAAGTTTCTCAATCTTTATTCTTGTATCTCTTTATTAAATATCGTATCCTTGATAACGAACGTGTGTTTTACCTAAAATGTTTTACACAAAATACCTTGTTTCCATAATTGTAATCTCCTTAATTGTATAGAAAATACCATATTGTTCAAACTCTCGAAAACCTTTTAACTAATAAATAAAGAAAGTATATTCGTCGAAAAATAACCAATCCAACGCTTTTTATCGTAAATAATCTTGAACTTTAAAGAGGCAACTTTTATTTGAAACCATGCTAGTTTTTACTCTATAAAATAGGTTTATGGTTCTAAAATATTATCTCGGTACACTTGTATACTTGTCCGAGTTATATTGTTCATTTCATATTTACAAATATTCTTGAATAGTTATCCTTAAAAATGCTAACTCATAGTTTAGTATATACCATTAGCCTCTTTCGATTAATATTATGATAAACCCTTTTCACGTGACTCTTACTTATTTTTAATGAGGAGTATAAAATAGGTGGTTTACTTGACTTTGATACTAACAATGTCTACCCGGTTCGTACTCGTTTCACTCTCTTTCGTTTTAGGTTTTCTACTAACCTTTATGATGTTACTATGACTAACTTAAAGTACGTGGGTTCTTGTGTTGGTTTGATGAAATCTACTAAATGTATGCATGCACATGTTATGTTGATTATATATACACTTTTAGTTAACACTTTTCACATTCATATGTTGACGATAACTGTTACGTGTGTTTTCTTGAATCATAGGACACCACCTTGAACTTAGCCAGGTAAGTCACACATGATCATATAACCTCACAAACATGAATCTTTCAACATAACACATGAATGGTATGAAGGGTTTTAAAGAACACCATCACCCAAGTGTTATTTTATGTAGATGTTATATGTATATATTTACTTATTCTAGTTATTATGGATACATGAGATCATGTTTTTTGCTAGTAAAATATATGTATGCATGAAACATGAATGCTAAAGTGTATCAAGCTTGATTAACTTACCAAATGGGGCTTCAAATGGTGATTCCAAATGCTAAACTTCAAAACACACAAAGTGTGTGTGTGTGTGTGTGTTCGGCCGAGAGCAAGAGGGAGGGAGAGGGAGAGGGAGAGGGAGTTGGGTGTTGGTGCAAGGATTTCTACTTCCCAATGGCCTCTATTTATAGTGGTATGAACCACACCTAACACTCTCCATCATGAGAGTCAACCATAGAAGTTTGTGAGCATAGTAAACTCATGTGAAAATTTGAAAGAGGTGAGGGGTGGGGGTGGGTTTTCGGCTGAAATCAAGGGAGAGGGGAGGGGGTGGGGTGAGGACAAATTAGATGGATACAAATGAGTGTGTGGATGTGATTTTGATGCATTCTTGTAGAATTTTATAAAAATTCTAAGTCTTTTATAAAAATATGCATGCATTCTTTGATTCCATAAGATATTTATGTTATGTATGCAATGTTATGTATGCAATGTATGTGTTTACATAAAGTTTACTCAGGTTGCCAAGTTCTACACTTAGCCAAAATTTCCACATTTTCACCAAGTCAACATGACCCAAAATTTACCAACACTTGGGTATTAATTTCAAAACATATATACAACATTTATAGACACCAAAACATAGTTCATGTGTCAATTTACACCACATTAACGGATTTTCCTTTAAATCCCAAAAACACCCAAATTGCATACGAGAACCCTCCACGCCTTGGACTTGACTTTGACCTACATCGGAGCTTTCCCTACATAACCACATGAATATATCACCGTTAGTAATGACGATAAACATATCAAACAAGCATTTACTACTTGCTTCCACCCGTTCACCCATTTGACCAGTTTACACCCATTTAGTCAAATAAAGTTCTTAACACTTGCAATTCCACTACAAGTTTCATTTTTTCATTCATATACCACCACCCATTCACCCATTTGAATTATTCCACACTTTTTATTGGGTTTACGACCTCTTGGTGCGAGTACCACAACTCATCTTACCCGCACTTGGAGTATTTGACTCCAAGTCCACCCTTTGAAGTATTCCACACTTCTTATTGGGTTTACGACCTCTTGGTGTGAGTACCACAACTCGTCTTACCCGCATTTGGAGTATTTGACTCCAAGTCCACACTTTGAAGTATTCCACACTTCTTATTGGGTTTACGACCTCTTGGTGCGAGTACCACAACTCGTCTTACCCGCACTTGGAGTATTTGACTCCAAGTCCACCTTTTGAAGTATTCCATACTTCAATCCATCATTTCACCAAATTATCACATTTTGCTTGACTATATACCACATAAGTCAATTTCACCAAATTCACTACATTTACATATTAGATTGACTATTTACCACATAAGTCAATTACACGTATTCACCACATTTACTTATTAGATTGACTATTTACCACATAAGTCAATTACACCACATTCACCACATTTACATATTAGATTGACTATTTACCATATAAGTCAATTACACCACATTCACCACATTTACATATTAGATCATGTATAATCTTACACATTCATTTCATCTCATAGTATGCACACATATTCTACCCATTTATCAACATTACTAAGTAAGTACAAAGGCACTTACCTTTTTAGTTGGAAGATCCCGTGCCTCCTCGGTTCAAAATTTGATTACCTAAACATATACACCTAGTTTAGTAATCTAACATTCATCAAAACCACATTACAATTGAGTCCAGAGTCCACAACTCAATTTTCATTTCCAACCCAAACTGACCCGTTTGGGTTATTCCCATAACCAAACACCTTATTTCAATTCCAACTCACCTACTTGAGTTTTCTTTCCAATACCTTGACACTAATTTCTCATTCAATAACTTTTATTAGGTCAATTTGGTTTTCATTCAAGTGTCTAATACCACCTAAACACTTAATCATCATCAATTCAACATTCTAGCATCGTGATCCAAACACCCCCAATTTTCACCATATGAACCCTAACTTCTCATAATCAAAATCAAAGGGTTCTAGGATGTTAATCACCACTCTTTACCTTTAGTTAAGCTAGATTTTCCACAATCTAACACCAATTTACCACACGTATACATAATTTCTGGATTTTTAAAAAACCCACCAACTAACACATTCAAAGGTGAAATCAAGGAATGATTAACACTTACTTGATGTTATAAAGGTGTTGCGTGAGCCAAAACCTTCATAATCCAAGCTTCAAATGCAAGAATTAACTCAAAAACCCGATTTCTCCTTTTTCTCCTTGCTCTAGAACGACCCACACCTCACATGAGGTTAATTTTGACTTCTCCAAGTCAAAATGGCAGATTTTTGCCATTTACGCTCTTAGCCTCTCAACTTTTATTTCACCCATTTCATTCCAAAACTAGTTAAAACTAGTATAACCCCATTACTAACTTAAAACCCACTTGTTTCACCTTATTTCTAATATATTATTTTCACCATAATATTTATTAGAATATTTTATTTATTTGAAAACGAAACCCGATTTTGGTTCGTTACAAATCACCTCCCCTTATTTCGTAATTTCTTCACCTTTCTATCTAAAATTGCCACCGGTTCCTCAACATAATTTAATTTTTCATCCAATTAAATATCATCCAATGGGACAAAAGTAGATTCATCCACTAAACATTTTCGCAAATGTGACACATGGAATGTGTTATAAAGTCTACTTAGTCCCTCTGGTAGCTCCAAACGGTAGGCTACCGCACCCACCCTTGCTATCACTTTAAACGGTCCGATGAAACTTGGAGTTAACTTCCTCCGTTTCCTAAACCGTATCACCCCTTTCCAAGGAGAGACTTTCAAAAGCACAAAGTACCCCACTTGAAACTCAATCGCCCGCTTCATATTATCCGCATAGGACTTTTGACGATCTTGAGCGCCTTCAAGCGTGCTCTAATTTGGTCAATACTACCAATGGTATCATTGACCACCTCTTACTTCCAAGCTCCCGTTGACCAATTTCACCCCAACACACGGGTGTTCTACATTTCCTCCCAAACAACGCCTCAAAAGGCGGCATACCAATAATATAATGGTAGTTATTGTTGTACGAAAATTCTGCCAACGGTAAATGGTCATCCCAACTTCCCACCAAAGTCTAAAGCACACGCTCGCAACATATCCTCAAGCGTTTGAATCGTCCGCTCGCTCTGACCATACGTTTGAGGATGATAAGCGGAGCTAAGATTCAATCTAGTCCCCATTTCCTCATGGAATTTCTTCCAAAAACAAGAAGTAAATCTCCTATCACGGTCCGATATAATCGACACCGGCACACCATGATGTGACACAATTTCCTTCACATACATTTCCGCCAATCTATCTGATGAATACGTTTCCTTTATTGGAAGGAAATGTGCACTCTTTGTCAACCGATCCACTACTACCCATATCGCATCATAACCTTTTTGAGTATTTGGTAGTTTAGGGATCAAATCCATGGTTATGTTCTCCCATTTCCAAAGCGGTATTTCAAGCGGTTGAAGCTTTCCATACGGATTTTGATGTTCCGCCTTTACCCTTAAGCATGTGAGACACCTCTACACATACTTAGCAATATAACGCCTCATACACGGCCACCTAAAATGACACCTCAAATCATAAAACATCTTTGTGGCCCTCGGATGGATTGAATATTTGGATTTATGCGCCTCGCCTAAAATAGTTTTCAAAACACTTGACAACCTAGGAATCCAAATTCTTTCAAAGCATGTCTTTAACCCCGAGCTATTTTCCCCAAGCTTATCAACATAAGCAACCATTCGTTCATTTTTCAAATCTCCACCAAGTGCTAACTCTTGAGCCTACCGGATTTCATCAATAAGAGATGATGAAATTGTCATCTTAAATGACTTCACCTTGATAGGTGTATGACTCGTCTTCCGACTAAGCGCATCCGCCACTACATTCGCTTTACCCGGATGGTAAAGTATCTCCCAATCATAATCTTTGACCAATTCAAGCCACCGCCTTTGCCTCATGTTGAGGTCCTTTTGGTAAAAGAAATACTTGAGACTTTTGTGATCCGTGTATATCGTACACTTAGCCCCATACAAATAATGCCTCCAAATCTTGAGCGTGAAAACCACGGCTGCAAGATCTAAATCATGACTAGGGTAATTCACCTCGTGAGTCTTCAATTGCCTAGACGCATAGGCAATCACTTTACCCCTTCGCATCAAAACACAACCCAACCCCGAATGCGAGGCATCCGAATACACCACGAAATTTTCAGTCCCGTCCAGCAAGGATAAAATAGGCGCCTTAGTCAACTTTTCTTTCAAGAGTTGAAAGGCAGATTTTTTCTCGGTACCCCATACAAACTTAGTCTCCTTACGCGTTAACTTATTCATTGGCAAGGCAATCCGAGAGAAGTTCTCGATAAATCGTCGATAATAACCCGCCAACCCCAAGAAACTTCTAATCTTCGAAGGCGTCTTCGGTGATGACCAATCTTCTACCGCCACTATCTTGGATGGGTAGACTGTAATTCCTTTCTCATTCACTACATGACCCGAGAACTGGATCTCACACAACCAAAATGCACACTTTGAAAAATTTGCATAAAGCTTCTCCCTTTGCAACACTTCCAGAATTTCACGAAGATGAAAGGCATGACCACTTTCACTCCGCGAATAAATGAGAAGATCATCGACGAATACAATCACCGCGGGCGCGTTGGTTAAATCGAATGGCATAACCGTGAACTCATAGTGACCGTATCGAGTACGAAAAGCTGTCTTATGGACGTCGTCTTCTTTCCCTTTCAACTGATGGTACCCGGATCTCAAGTCAATCTTAGGAAACTATGACGCCCCTTGCAATTGATCAAAGAGATCGTCAATCCGAGGTAAAGGGTAGCTATTCTTCACCGTCAACTTGTTCAACTCCCGATAATCCATACACATCCTCATGCTTCCATCCTTCTTTTTAACGAAGAGAACAGGTGCACCCCAAGGTGAGACACTTGGGAGTATAAAACCTTTATCAAGAAGCTCTTGCAATTGCTCCATTAACTCTTTCATTTCCGGCGGTGCCAACCTATAAGGTGTTTTGGCTACCGGCTTGGCCCCCGGTATCAAGTCAATCCCAAACTCTACTTCCCTTTCCGGTGGTACCCTCAGTAACTCATCCGGAAACACATCCATAAATTGATTTACAACCGGAACATCGTGAATATCCTTCACCCTTTTCTACCACATCCGCAACACAAGCCATGTATGCCTTGCACCCACGGACCATGTACTTTGTTGCCTTCACATAAGAACACATCTTTACTTTACATTTATTTTCACCTTCTATGTAAATGGACTCACCCGATGGGGAATCGAGTTGTGCCGCCTTAGGTCCACATAGAATATTCGCTTTGTTCCTTGACAACCAATCCATTCCCACTATTACATCAAAGTCTCCGATGGACATAGGAATTAATTCTATAAGGAACGTTTAACCCCCCGCCCTTAACATGCAATTCCTATAAATGTCGAATACTAGGAAACTCTTATCATTTTCCGCCTCGATTTCTAAGGGTTCATCTAACTTGCTACTTCGAAATGAAGAATGCATAACAAATTTTAAGGACACAAACGAATGACTAGCCCATAAATAAAAAAGAACTAGTGCAGGTAAAGAGTTAATCTTGAATGTACCTGACACCACCTCCGAGTTCGTCTTAGCCTCTTCTGTCGAGATGTGGAAAGCTCTCCCCTTGGGCCTTGGCATCTCAACCTTCTTCTTTTCACCTCCACTTTGCTTTAGCTCGGGACAATCCGCCCTATTGTGCTCGGGCTTGTATCAGTTATAGCACAATTGAATTTGGCTTGAACATTGACTAGCAATGTGCCCCAGCTTCCCACACTTATAACAGCTCAAGGTTCCCTTCCTACATTCCCTAAAATGTTCTTTTCCATAAATTTTTCACCAGAGGGAGTAAACTTGTTGAAAGGCTTCTTATTTGGGCTCCCACCCTTTATCTTATTTACCACTTGTTCAACAATTTCCTGCTTCCTCTTTTCACCCCTAGCCTCTTGCCTTCTCAACTCCACCTCTCTTTCCCGACACCTATTTATCAAATCCACGAGTGTGGTAAAAGAGGATGGAGATATGCTATCTCTGAACTCCACTGTCAGCATAGCATAAAACCTGTCAATCTTCGCCTTTTCGGTCGACACCACATCCGGACAAAATTTGGCACGATCAAAGAATGCCCCAGCCAATTCATCAATTGACTCATTTGTTTGTCTCCTGAGGAGGAACTCCTCGGTCATTCTATCAACTGCGGTTTGTGGGAAATGATACTTCAGAAAAGCCGTCTTGAATTCCTCCCTAGTCATGGAGGTCACTCCTAATTCACCCCTCTCCTTTCGGAGATTCAACAACCACTTTTTCGCCCTTCCCGTTAGTAAGGGCACACTAAACATCACCCTATCCTCTGGCTTACATTTGGTAGTCTCAAAATTACACTCCATGTCTACCACCCACCTGTGGTTAAGAATTGGGTCCACTTACCCATCACACTCTTTGGGCTTAATCACCCTGAATTCTTTTAGGGTACAACCCTGTGGCACCCTCTCCTTTTATTTTAAAACATCCTCTAGAGTGAGCCTAATAGCCCCTCTCATTTTCCCCATCAATAAGGTTGTGGCTTGCTCGAAGGCCTTAGCCACTTCCTCTTTTATCATCTCTTGGATTCTTGGATCCAATGGTTTATTACTCGCTTCTTTTGCCATCACTAAGATGAGAAAATAAAACCAAAAACGTCTTAGTACCCTTTCACTTTCAATACCCTAGGTATCCATCATACATCCACTATTATATGTATTTAGTATATATATACCTACCTATATACATACATATATAATCACCTTCACCTAATCCTTGCAAATGTTAATTGTTATATGGTTATCATAAAATCCCTTGCACATTTCGCCTTATTAAACATATTGGCCAGACATATTTAATAATACGCCATGCCCAATTGTAATTATCATCTTGATGTGTTAGTATTTACACATCTTTTTGGCACAAAACTTTGCTCATTTAACGATCAATTCTTGGTTATATTCAACGTTTAGGCACTTATTTGCCTCATTTCCTGTTTTGTAGGTTTTTGTGAAGCTTGTGAACAAACAAGAAGATTCCAGGATAAAAAGTGAAGTTTTTAGGGTTTCTGTGATGAAGGCACGGTCGTGCCTAACTTGCAAACCCTAAGCACGGTCGCGCCCCGTACATGGCACGACCGCGCCAAGCCAAAAGGCAAGGCACAACCGTGCCCTGCCTCCACACGGTCGCGGGAACACCCGTGAGTCTGACACCTCGAAGCAAGAGACCCAATGGAAGCTCCGGATCGGTCAACCCTCTGTCACACGGTCGCGGCAAGACCTAGACGCGACCGCGCCTTTGCACTTGGCACGGTCGTGCCCTCTCTCTTGGCACGGTCGTGCCTCCCCTTTTCTATTTAAACAGAACTTAAACTCTCATTTAGAGAGGAAGCAACCAGGGGAGAAAGTCTACTGTTCCAGCTCGTATTTCTCTTGTTCCAGCAATATTTCAAGATTCTTGGAGAGGATACAACATCAAGAGGATCATCTTACATCAACAACAACATCTAGGCGTGGAGGAGTGGTTTGATTCTTATTTCCATATCATGTTTCTTACTACTTTTCCCTGTTTATTTGTAATTCTTGTGCTCATGATGAGCTAAAACTCCTATTCACTTTGGTTTAGATGAAGTTTAGATAAATTTAACAACATTCATGGATTATTGGCAATTATTGTGTTAATGTTATGACAACCGTATGATTATTCTTCAATGAAATTATGTATTCAAGTGTATTGAGGTGTTTACAAGACTTGTATTTGTGTATATCATATTATGTTGGAAAACTTATGGTTTATGCTTATATTCATGGATTGGTGTATGTATTTATACTAGTTTGTGGCTTTTGACTAGGAATGGTGAATGAAGTCTTGTTTATGAATCATTATATTTGTATGTGTATCCTTATGCTTATGTTTGGAAAGACAAGGTGTTTGTTAGAATGTTTCATGCTTAGTTTTATGTTTATCTAGGAATTGTTGACACATTCTCCTAATTTATATAACCTTTACATGAACATTGTATGTTGAAGAAATGCATATTGTTATCTAATTTAATCAACTTGAGGTGGGTAATGTGTTGTTCATATTATCTTTCCAACTAGTTGTTGGACTAGTGTACCTTAACCGGAAACTAGTTTAATCTTTATAAACATTAACATGATTGTTAAACCGTGAGCTTCATTGTATGACTTTAGGTGGTTAGTTTGTGTAATTCATGCTAGCTTTCCGAATAGTCATTTGATTAGATGTCTTTGACAAGAATTTGGTCAATTTATGTTTCGTGTGATTGCCATGTTTCTATGAGTGTATTGGATGTATTCTAGATGGATTCGACACCGAAGTGATATTTTCTCCCTAATTGTTTGAATTGTGACCTTAGCTTAGTTTTTATATATTTGCGTGTTAGTTAATTAAACAAAACTCTCCAAAATATCTTTATACCCTCACTTGATTAGATTTTAGTTCCGGTTTATTAAAGCATTCCACCGTGTCCACGGATTGATATCCGGTTCTTACCTTTACTATATTGCTATCCGACGGGTACACTACCCGATGTGTGTGTGATTAGTCTTTGGTGAAAACCCTTTTTAAAACTCATATTGTATGAAAATTCTTTATTAAAATATATGTATATAGTTTACACGCATCAAGTTTTTGGCGCCGTTGCCGGGGACACGGTTTTTGCGAGAACGATTGGAATTAATTTTTAGTCATTTAGTATATATATTTTTGTGAATATCGTGTTTTCTTGTTTATTATTTTGCAATTTTGTGTGTATAGATATTTTTGCATTTTTACTTGTTATCTCTAGCTTCATTTGTATATATATATATTTTGTTTTTATCTTATTTTATTTTCTTCTATTCTTATTTTTATTTATTTTTATTTTTATTTGTTTTATCTAACTTGTGTTGTCTTTGTCCTAGGTTCGCGTATTTAAATCTAACTTGTCGTGCAGATCGTGTATGTTCTCAACTCCCGTCGAGGAGGTTCCTGAGCCGTCTTCTGAGCCGGAGCGTGATCTTCATCGGAGATTGCGAGCCCGTTCCCGAATTGTGGTCCGGTTACTCGAGTTTGACGAGGTTGTTGTTGACGAAGTTGTTGTTGACAAGGTAGAGGAGATGGCGAACGAGGATGCGGGTCGGACGCTTTTGGATTTTGGCAAACCAACACTTGAGGGTTTGGAGTCGAGCATCAACAGGCCGACGGTTGGAGCACATCAGTTCGAGATCAAATCCAACATTATACAGATGGTGCAGAACATGTGTCAGTTCGATGGCAAGGATCACGAGGATCCTAATACTCATTTGGCCGGTTTCTTAGAGATTTACGCCACTTTCAAAATTCGTGACGCTACCGACGATGCTATTCGCCTTCGGTTATTCCCATTTTCCTTACGGGATCGAGCCATGGCTTGGTTACTGTCACTTCCCCCTAGGTTCATCAGTACTTGGGACCAGATGGCTGCTAAATTCTTAGAAAAGTATTTCCCTCCGGAGAAAACAAAGTTGAGGGCTAGGATTCTTTCTTTCCAGCAGGACGACGGGGAGACGATCTATGAGGCGTGGGAGAGATTCAAGGAACTGATGAGGAAGGTTCCCCACCATGGATTTTTGAAGTGGCAGCAGTGTGAGACCTTCTACAATGGTCTAGAGATGACTGGGAAGCAGCTGATCGATGCATACGCGGGTGGAGACATTGGGACGAAGACACCCCAGGAGGCGTATGACTTGCTAGAGAAGGTAGCATCAAAGAGCTACACTCAGCATACTTCCCGAGCGAGATCTCAGAGGCAGGGTGTCCACCAAGATTGATCAGATGCACGTCCACAAGGCCCAGTCCTTGTGTGAGTTTTGTGGTGGGGCGCATCCCACGAGTGCTTGTTAGGTTGGGGATCAGGGGGCCCACGAGCAGGTTGATTTCATGTCCAACCAGAATCGTCCCCAGAATAATCCCTACAGCAACACATATAATCCGGGGTGGAGGAATCACTTGAATTTCAGTTGGAAGTCTGGCAACAATAGCCAGCAACCACCCGGATTCACTCAGCGCCCCCACTCCAGCATCAGTCTCACCAGTCTCAGGGACAGAGTTCCCAGTTCCGACCTCAGCAGAGCCAGTTTGAAGGCCAAGGTTCTAGCAGCGGTCCACCACCCGCTCCTGAGGGTAAATCAAGTTTGGAGGACATGGTTGCACGGCTACTTGCCAACTCGGAGAGTCAGAATCAGTTGGCAGAGAAGCAGAACCGTTACATGGAGGAGCGTTTTCACACGCATGAGACTAAGTTGAGGAATCAGAAAGCTTCGATCCAGACTATAGAGAACCAGGTCGGGCAGATCGCGAAGCTTCTTTCTGAGAGACCGCCAGGTGGCCTGCCTAGCAACACTGAGCCCAATCCTAAGGCTCATGTGAAGGCCATTACTACAAGGAGTGGTAGAGGCACAGGACCGGATCCGCAGGTCCCTATGCATGAGTCATCCGAGGAGGAGGTTGTGATTGAGATTCCGGATGAGACACCGCCGAGGGGTAAACCGGCGAGCACATCACGCCCTTGCGATCCTGTGAGAGATTACACTCCCGCCGTTCCATACCCAGGCAGATTGAAGAAACAGAAGATGGAGGAGCAGTATGGTAAGTTTCTGGGGTTCTTGCCATTTGTGGAGGCTCTAGCTCAGATGCCTAAGTATGCGAGATTTTTGAAGGATATCCTCACGAATAAGAGGAAATTGGAGGATTTGTCTCAGGTGACGCTGAATGAGGAGTGTTCGGCGGTGATTCAGAACAAGCTACCGGAGAAGAGACGAGATCCGGGGAGTTTTACCATCCCCTGTTTGATAGGTAGCTTGTCGGTTAGCAACGCCTTAGCTGACCTTAGTGCTAAACCTCATGCCTTATGCGGTCTTTGCTAAGCTTGAGTTGGGAGAACCTGCACCAACACGCATGAGTATCCAGCTGGCCGATCGTTCGGTCAAGTATCCGCGAGGGATAGTGGAGAATATGTTGGTTAAGGTTGACCGTTTTGTGTTTCCTGTAGACTTTGTGATTCTGGACATGGATAAGGACAAGAATGTCCCTATTATTCTAGGTCGACCGTTCCTGGCCACTGCTAAGGCCCTGATTGATGTGTATTTAGGGAGGCTTACATTGAGGGTGGATGAAGAGGAGGTGACCTTTGATGTTGGGAGATCCATGCAGCACACCCAGAATCAGGATGATTCACTTTACTTTGTTGAGACTATTTATTCTTGTGTGAGTGATCATCTCCAGGACACAGCTGAGGAGGAGTACCTGGACACCCAGATTGTAGGGGGGGAGACGATTGATCTAATTGGTGAGGATCAGTTTGATGAGCAGTTGTTTAGCCAGGAGAGCTATGAGTTTCCCCAGTGTTCAGCGGTTTTCGCAATGGTTGCTAGAGATTCTGAGCCGATTGAGCGGCCTTCTATTGAGGACCCACCACCTGTTGAGCTTAAGGAGCTCCCGAGCCATTTGGAGTATGCCTTTTTAGATGGTGAGTCTCGATTACCTGTCATTATCGCCTCTGATTTGACGAGTGATGAGAAGGAGAGGCTATTGGAGGTGCTGAAGCAGCACAAGCAGGCTATTGCATGGAGGATTATGGACATTAAGGGAATTAATCCCTCTTTCTGTACCCATAAGATCCTTATGGAGGATGACTACAGACCCGCTGTGCAGCACCAGAGGAGGTTGAACCCGAACATGCAGGAGGTAGTGAAGAAGGAGGTGATTAAGTTACTTGATGCAGGTTTGATTTATCCCATCTCCGATTCGCCTTGGGTTAGCCCGGTTCAGGTTGTCCCTAAGAAGGGAGGCATGACTGTTATCACCAACGAGAGGAATGAGCTGATTCCTACTCGTACAGTCACAGGTTGGAGAGTGTGCATCGATTACCGCAAACTCAATGATGCTACTCGGAAGGATCACTTCCCCCTCCCGTTCATTGATCAGATGTTGGAGAGATTAGCGGGGAAGATGTTCTATTGTTTCCTGGATGGCTTCTCTGGCTACTTCCAGATCCCGATCGCTCCTGAGGACCAGGAGAAGACGACATTCACATGTCCCTATGGCACATTTGCTTATCGGCGGATGCCCTTTGGATTGTGTAATGCTCCGGCCACTTTCCAGCGTTGCATGGTGGCCATTTTCCATGATATGATTGAGGACTCCATGGAGGTTTTCATGGATGACTTTTCTATGTTTGGGAGTTCCTTTGATCATTGCCTCGGGAATCTGGAGAGGATGTTGGCCAAGTGCAAAGAGGCCAATCTAGTGTTGAACTGGGAGAAATGCCACTTCATGGTGAAGGAGGGCATTGTGCTTGGGCACAAGGTTTCACGCGCGGGGATTGAGGTTGATAGAGCTAAGATTGATACCATATCTAAGCTGCCCCCGCCGACTTCCGTGAAATCTATTCGTAGCTTCCTTGGTCACGCGGGCTTTTACAGACACTTTATTAAAGATTTTTCTAAGATTGCCCGACCGATGACCCAGCTTCTTGAGAAGGAAGCCCAGTTCGTATTCTCCGACGAATGCCTTAGTGCATTCAATTTGTTGAAGGAGAAGTTGGTGAATGCCCCTATCATGGTAGCTCCTGATTGGAAGTTGCCATTTGAGATCATGTGTGACGCGAGCGACTTCGCTGTTGGGGCGGTCTTAGGACAGAGGAGAGAGAAACAGTTCCACCCGATTTATTATGCGAGCAAGACGCTTAATGACGCACAGGAGCACTACACCACAACGGAGAAAGAACTCCTAGTCGTTGTCTTTGCTTTCGATAAATTCCGGTCTTATCTCGTCCTATCAAAGACCATTGTATTCACTGACCATGCAGCTCTTCGGATCCGGTGGGTTTTGCTGCTTCAGGAGTTCGACATTGAGATCCGCGATAAGAAGGGCGCGGAGAATGTCGCAGCGGACCACTTGTCCCGTCTTGAGTGCTCAGCTTCATCTGAACTTGTGGGGTCATCCATAAATGAAAATTTTCCCCACGAGTTTCTCATGCACATACAGACACAGGATGAGGAATGTCCATGGTTTGCTGATTTTGCAAACTTTCTTGCTAGTGGGATTGTGATTAAGGGCTTAACGCATCAGCAAAAGCGAAAGTTCTTTGCGGATGTAAAGCACTATCTCTGGGAGGATCCCTATTTGTTTCGAGTAGGAGCTGATCAGATTGTGCGCAGGTGTGTGTTTGGAGATGAGGCACTTCAGGTGCTTAGACACTGCCACGAGGGTCCGACAGGTGGACACCATGGAGCTACCTTGACCGCGAAGAAGGTCTTTGACGCCGGTTTCTTCTGGCCTACCATCTTCCGGGATGCTCATGAGATGATCCGAGCTTGTGACGCTTGCCAGAGGGCGAGCAACATCTCATCTAGGAATGAGATGCCCCAGAATAGCATCCAGATTTGTGAGATTTTTGATGTCTGGGGTATTGACTTTATGGGACCTTTCCCAGCTTCTCGTGGCAACCGATATATCCTAGTGGCTGTTGACTGCGTTTCTAAGTGGGCCGAGGCTCAAGCTTCTACTAATGATGCTAAGGTGGTTGTTTAATTTCTGAAGAAGCTATTCTCTCGCTTTGGTGCCCCCAAAGCCCTTATTAGTGACCGTGGGACCCACTTCTGCAACTCCCAGTTGGAGAAGGCATTATCACGATATGGTGTGAACCATAGATTCTCCACAACTTACCATCCACAGACCAGTGGGCAGGTAGAGGTCACGAACCGGGGCATAAAGCGGATTCTTGATAAGACGGTTGGTCAAAACCGTAAGGATTGGTTGGACAGGTTAGATGATGCACTTTGGGCCTTCCGGACTGCGTATAAGACGCCTATTTGTACCACACCATTTAGGTTGATCTATGGGAAGGCGTGTCATCTTCCGGTGGAGTTAGAGCACAAGGCTTATTGGGCATTGAAGGCGGTGAATCTTGACTTGGTGAGCGCGGGTGAGAACCGGTTCACTCAGATTCATGAGCTTGATGAGTTGAGAAGTCAAGCCTATGCAAACTCCACGATCTACAAGGAGCGCACTAAGAGTTTACATGACCGACGCTTGAAGGACAAGAAGGAATTCCGAGTGGGTGGTCGTGTGTTGCTTTACAACTCTAGGTTGTGTTTGTTTCCCGGGAAGTTGAAGTCCCGATGGACGGGTCCTTACACGGTTAAGGAGGTGTTTCCTTATGGGACAGTCGAGATTGAACATGAAGATGGGAGGATCTTCAAGGTTAACGGTCATCGTCTTAAGCCATATATTGACGGACCGGTTGACCCGGCATTGGAGGTAGTTGACCTCCACCCCAAGGACAAATGAATTCGGGGGCTTGAGTCTAGCTAAGGACTCGTTAATAAACTTAGCCTGTTTCGGTATCTTTTTGGGTAACAACTTTTAGATTTTGTTTGATTTTTATCTTATTAGTTTTTATTTTCTATTTTTCTAGAGTTTTATCATTTATTTTTGAGTTTAGGTGATCGGAACGTGTTTTGAATCGAGCGGATTTGGGATAATGTTTGGAATATCACAGATGGCAGGCAACAGGGACCACCCGTACCTCGAGTTTGACATGAACGAGAACGAGTACGAGGCTCGTTTGGATGTTTTGTGGCCCCGTAGAGGCCGGATTCTAGCTGCTCGTCGTTTAGAGCCAGCCGCCATCGATGCCATCGGTCAGCGGGACCGGTGGAACGACATTGTCACCGCCCCCTGGCGCCGGTTGTTCAGGCTTCACGCCATTCAGTACGTCGAGCTCGTGATGGAGTTTTTCTCCACTTACGAGTTCGATTATCCTTGCGCGGATTTGGAGCAGCCCGAGACCGTTAGATTTAGGCTCGGCGGAGAGTGGCGCGTGATGTCTGTCGCCAGATTTGGGAGGCTACTTGGGTTATACACGCGACAGGAGCTTCAGACAGAGTTGTTCACTGAGGGGATCACCGAATTCCCGACAGAGGAGGATAAGGATCAGTTTTGGCATGATTTTGGGTTCGGGATTTACGATCCGAGTTTGACCAAGGCTTCGAGCCTTCGGGATCCGTTACATCGTGTTCTTCACCGCTGCATCATTTATTCGATCTCTGGGAGAGGTCAGGGGGAGACGGTGGTGAACCTTAGGGAGTTATTTTACCTATTTTGCCTTGTACGCCCGCGCGCCTGTAATCTCGCGCATTCTATCGCGGGGTACTTGGTAAATAGCTCGGGGCGCAACGTCAGCTGCGCCATTTGTGGAGGTCACTTCGTGAACAAGCTGGCGAGATACTTCCAGCTGCTGACAGACGATTTGATAGGGGATCTGACCCCTGTGGCCGAGACTGTCATGATGTCTGTGCAGACATTGCGCAACATGCACGTCGCTCGGCGCGGCGCAGGGGGGATTAGATTGGTGGATCGATGGGGACGGACGTGGGATCCAGACCGTCCGGGCCCCGATCCAGATCGTGTACCACCGCATCATCAGGAGCAGGAGCAGGTTCATGAGCTTCATCAGCCCGATCAGCCGCCTCCTCCGCCTCCGCCGCCACCACCGCCTCCGGTTGTCATTCCACATGACATGTTTATGCGTTACTGGGCCTGGCAGTATGAGGTCCAGTGCGCCGCTGCTGCTGGCGGGGCACCATACGTGGTTCCCCTTCTATTCTTCATGCAGCCAGAGCAGCAGCCTGATCAACCACCACCATCACCACCGCATCAGCCACCACCATCACCACAGCTTCAGCCACCACCATCACCACCGCATCATCAGTCACCACCACCATCACCACCAGCGGCAGGAGGCGCAGGAGGCGGGGCCGTCGACATCGACCTTGAGGGTATGCAGTGGGAGTAGTACCTCCCACTGCCTTTTGGTATCATTTTTGTGAGTTGTACTTTTGTTGTATTGTACAAACTCTTGTATCGCGCCACGGCGTTTATGTTGTACTTTTGTTTCCTTGTACTTTTGTTTTCTTGTACTTTTGTTTCCATGTACTGTTGTATATATTTGTGTTTATATTTTGGCTTGATGTTACTGATCTGTGTTTGATGTTAGTCTTTCTTAGATCTTGGAATTATGGAACTACATGGAACTACGTGGAACGTCATTGTTGTGGGTTGGATTTTTGCGTGTGCCATGATCGACACGAGGGAAGTTTCAGTTATCCCTTCACACTCCATTTTGCTTTGCATGTTTTTGTATAAATTGTGGGCAATGTATGTTTCTAAGTGTGGGGTTGGGTGTTTATTCTTTGCTTTACATTATTTTTTGTTGTACATTGAGGGCAATGTACAATTCTAAGTGTAGGGTGGGAATGTATTCGCGCGTTGTTTGTCCTCTTAGCATTTTATCGATTCATTTTTTACAAAATATTCCGTCATATTTTTTATTGGCACTAAATTAAAAGTTAACCGTTTAGCATTCACAATTTTTAGTAAATAATAGAGGTTTGATTTTTCGAGAGCAATTGAGATAGAAATTCCATTGAGTCAAACCCAATTTTTTGTGATAACCATGAGTTTTAGTATGTTGAATGAATGAAGTGCATGTAACCTTTTGCTTACACCCATTCCCTTCCGTTTCCGTGAGTTTATTTTTGAGCCTTGATAGCTTTAGACATTGTTTGCTCTCGTTTTTGCGGATTTGAGTGTGTCGGATGTTTCATGCTTGTTAGAACTTGCTTTTAGTATACACTTCGAAATCATGAACATAAATATTGCATAAAAATGATTGAGGCATTAGGATAAACCACTCTGTTAGCCTTTTATCTTTGTTTTCCCTTACTCGAACACATCCACTAGTTAACCACGTTGAGCCTATCCCATGTTCTTCTTTTATTACCCACATTACACCGTCATTAAGCCTTCATTAGCCTTTTCATTTATTTATTCTATTTTTCACCCGTGTTAGAAATCCGGTCGGCTAATGTTAATTTTGTAGCTTTTATTTTGTTGTAATCTTCAAATTCTCGAGAAGTTTTTAGCTAAGGAAAGATGCATATTTACTTAGTTCCCTTCAAAAGAAAAGAAATAGTTAAAAAAAAATATATATCACAAAAATCAGGTGAAATATAGTCGATTAAGAGCAATTTTGTGAGCAAAGATGGAAAGAATTCGGTTGTTAGCTCTTACCTATATACGGAAGTATTAGTTAGTTTATTTTTCATATTAGAAGTGTTTTAGTTTTTGAATTAGCATAACCGCCGGGTTTTTAGCCATTTAGCCACTTTTAAATCCCATTTCCTTACCCTTAACCATTGCCAAGTTACAACCCGTTTAAAGCCCTCTTGATTTGTGCTTTGTTTCATGTTAGTTGATAGAGATTTGATCTTTTAGCAAGCTTATGATTTATGCATGTTAATTGTCTTGGCATTTGAGTGTTCTATACATACACCATTACTTGTATGATCATATATATTCCCGAGTGTGTGTGAACATTGTGAGAAGCATAAAGTTGCATGCTAATGATATCCTAGGCATATTCATTTGCCCATTCGGTTGTCACTTCATTGGGTTTCATTTAGTTAATTTTGCATTTCTTGTCAAACCTTTATAAATTATTAATGCTTACGGTTTTCCGAATTGATCCATAGTGTCATTGGAAGTTTTGTTTTATTTTGATTTATTGCTTGAGGACAAGCAATGTTCAAGTGTGGGGTTGTTTGATGTGTTAGTATTTACACATCTTTTTGGCACAAAACTTCGCTCATTTAACGATCAATTCTTGGTTATATTCAACGTTTAGGCACTTATTTGCCTCATTTCCTGTTTTGTAGGTTTTTATGAAGCTTGTGAACAAACAAGAAGATTCCAGGATAAAAAGTGAAGTTTTTAGGGTTTCTGTGATGAAGGCACGGTCGTGCCGCTAATTGGCACGGTCGTGCCTAACTTGCAAACCCTAAGCACGGTCGCGCCCCGTACATGGCACGACCGCGCCAAGCCAAAAGGCAAGGCACAACCGTGCCCTGCCTCCACACGGTCGCGGGAACACCCGTGAGTCTGACACCTCAAAGCAAGAGACCCAATGGAAGCTCCGGATCGGTCAACCCTCTGTCACACGGTCGCGGCAAGACCTAGACGCGACCGCGCCTTTGCACTTGGCACGGTCGTGCCCTCTCTCTTGGCACGGTCGTGCCTCCCCTTTTCTATTTAAACAGAACTTAAACTCTCATTTAGAGAGGAAGCAACCAGGGGAGAAAGTCTACTGTTCCAGCTCGTATTTCTCTTGTTCCAGCAATATTTCAAGATTCTTGGAGAGGATACAACATCAAGAGGATCATCTTACATCAACAACAACATCTAGGCATGGAGGAGTGGTTTGATTCTTATTTCCATATCATGTTTCTTACTACTTTTCCCTGTTTATTTGTAATTCTTGTGCTCATGATGAGCTAAAACTCCTATTCACTTTGGTTTAGATGAAGTTTAGATAAATTTAACAACATTCATGGATTATTGGCAATTATTGTGTTAATGTTATGACAACCATATGATTATTCTTCAATGAAATTATGTATTCAAGTGTATTGAGGTGTTTACAAGACTTGTATTTGTGTATATCATATTATGTTGGAAAACTTATGGTTTATGCTTATATTCATGGATTGGTGTATGTATTTATACTAGTTTGTGGCTTTTGACTAGGAATGGTGAATGAAGTCTTGTATATGAATCATTATATTTGTATGTGTATCCTTATGCTTATGTTTGGAAAGACAAGGTGTTTGTTAGAATGTTTCATGCTTAGTTTTATGTTTATCTAGGAATTGTTGACACATTCTCCTAATTTATATAACCTTTACATGAACATTGTATGTTGAAGAAACGCATATTGTTATCTAATTTAATCAACTTGAGGTGGGTAATGTGTTGTTCATATTATCTTTCCAACTAGTTGTTGGACTAGTGTACCTTAACCGGAAACTAGTTTAATCTTTATAAACATTAACATGATTGTTAAACACGTGAGCTTCATTGTATGACTTTAGGTGGTTAGTTTGTGTAATTCATGCTAGCTTTCCGAATAGTCATTTGATTAGATGTCTTTGACAAGAATTTGGTCAATTTATGTTTCGTGTGATTGCCATGTTTCTATGAGTGTATTGGATGTATTCTAGATGGATTCGACACCGAAGTGATATTTTCTTCCTAATTGTTTGAATTGTGACCTTAGCTTAGTTTTTATATATTTGTGTGTTAGTTAATTAAACAAAACTCTCCAAAATATCTTTATACCCTCACTTGATTAGATTTTAGTTCCGGTTTATTATCGCATTCCACCGTGTCCACGGATTGATATCCGGTTCTTACCTTTACTATATTGCTATCCGACGGGTACACTGCCCGATGTGTGTGTGATTAGTCTTTGGTGAAAACCCTTTTTAAAACTCATATTGTGTGAAAATTCTTTATTAAAATATATATATAGTTTACACGCATCACATCTCCATATAACAAGTCACAAAACAAGTTTCGGCACACATAAAACCTTGTCATTCAATAATATATATACACATACACTATATATATATATAACCACTTTATCAAATCATTACTAACCTTTCATTTCCGCAAGCTCCGAGTATTAGTCAAGTTCTTCATGGATTCTCATATCATTTCCCCCATATCAATAGCATCCGGTTTGAGTTTGGTGCCACCCACACCAAATCCCTCAAACCATTGCTCTGATACCAAGTTGTAACACCCATAGCTAGAACACCAATTATTAAATACATTTAAACGAATGCGGAAGCTTAACCCCAGATTTTTTTTTAAACCTCGCGTATCGTGAGGGATTCTGCCCCTCCCTTCGCGTACCGCGAGGACGCTCAACAACTGCTAGCCGAGAACCAGGTCTCTCGCGTACCGTGAGAGAACCCACCCTTGTTCTCGCGTACCGCAAGGGACTTGAGTAAACAGAAAGTTTACTCAAGTTGCCCAGTTCCACACTAAGCCAAAATTTCCACATTTTCACCAATTCAACATGACCCAAAATTTACCAACATTTGGGTATTAATTTCAAAACATATATACAACATTTATAGAGACCAAAACATAGTTCATGTGTCAATTTACACCACATTAACGGATTTTCCTTTAAATCCCAAAAACACCCAAATTGCATACGAGAACCCTCCACGCCTTGGACTTGACTTTGACCTACATCGGAGCTTTCCCTACATAACCACATGAATATATCACCGTTAGTAATAACGATAAACATATCAAACAAGCATTTACTACTTGCTTCCACCCATTCACCCATTTGACCCGTTTGCACCAATTTAGTCAAATAAAGTTCTTAACACTTGCAATTCCACTACAAGTTTCATTTTTTCATTCATATACCACCACCCATTCACCCATTTGAAGTATTCCACACTTTTTATTGGGTTTACGACCTCTAGGTGCGAGTATCACAACTTGTCTTACCCGCACGTGAAGTATTTGACTCCAAGTCCACCCATTGAAGTATTTCACACTTCTTATTGGGTTTACGACCTCTTGGTGCGAGTACCACAACTCGTCTTACCCGCAATGGAGTATTTGACTCCAACTCCACCTTTTGAAGTATTCCACACTTCAATCCATCATTTCACCAAATTATCACATTTTGCTTGATTATATACCACAGAAGTCAATTTCACCAAATTCACCACATTTACATATTAGATTGACTATTTACCACATAAGTCAATTACACCAATTCACGACATTTACATATTTGATTGACTATTTACCACATAAGTTAATTACACCACATTTACATATTAGATTGACTATTTACCACATAAGTCAATTACACCAATTCACCACATTTACATATTAGATTGACTATTTACCACATAAGTCAATTACACCACATTCACCACATTTACATATTAGATTGACTATTTACCACATAAGTCAATTACACCACATTCACCACATTTACATATTAGATCATGTATAATCTAACACATTCATTTCATCTCATAGTATGCACACATATTCCACCCATTTATCAACATTACTAAGTAAATGTAAAGGCACTTCCCTTTTGAGTTGGAAGATCCCGTGCCTCCTCTGTTCACAATTTGATTACCTAAACATATACACCTAGTTTAGTAATCTAACATTCATCAAAACCACATTACAATTGAGTCCACAACTCAATTTTCATTTCCAACCCAAACTGACCTGTTTGGTTTATTCCCATAACCAAACACCCTCTTTCAATTCCAACTCACATACTTGAGTTTTCTTTCCAATACCTTGACACTAATTTCTCATTCAATAACTTTTATTAGGTCAATTTGGTGTTAATTCAATTGTCTAATACCACCTAAACACTTAATCATCATCAATTCAACATTCTAGCATCATGATCCAAACACCCCCAATTTTCACCATATGAACCCTAACTTCTCATAATCAAAATCAAAGGGTTCTAGGATGTTAATCACCACTCTTTACCTTTAGTTAAGCTAGATTTTACACAATCTAACACCAATTTACCACATGCATACATAATTTCCGGATTTCTACAAACCCACCTACTAACACATTCAAAGGTGAAATCAAGGAATGATTAACACTTACTTGATGTTATGAAGGTGTTGTGTGATTAAAAACCTTCACAATCCAAGCTTCAAATGCAAGAATTAGCTCAAAAACCCGATTTCTCCTTTTTTTTCTCCTTGCTCTAGAACGACCCACACCTCAAATGCGGTTAATTTTGACTTCTCCAAGTCAAAATGACAGATTTTTACCATTTACACTTTTGGCCCCTCAACTTTTATTTCACCAATTTCATTCCAAAACTAGTTAAAACTAGTATAACCTCATTACTAACTTGAAACCCACTTGTTTCAACTTATTTCTAATATATTATTTTCTCTATAATATTTATTAGAATATTTTATTTATTTGAAAACGAAACCCCGATTTTGGTTCGTTACAACTTTTACAAAAAGTTAAAAAAGTAAAAAAAAACAAACAATATTTTTATAAATAATTAAAAGGAATTTAAGACAATTGAGTCTTGAATCCCCTCCTTACAATTGAACCTTTTCCTTCAAGTTGAACCCATTCATCAAAAGATTAACAAACTTTGACCTCTTTGAACAAATGTTGACTTTGAAAAGTCATCAGCCCCACCCCGATCAATCAAGACCAAAACCCAACGGATTTGTACTGGCCTTGCATACTAAAACGTTATTATTCTGTTTCCAAAGCCATTCAACAACCGAAATCGTTTGTGTTCGCGGTCAATTATGAATTCAAAAAGGTTTGACTTCGCAAAGTTAAATCGGAGATAATTCGATCATCAATCACGAAATTAAAATGCGTTCAATCCCGCAAATCATGCGGAATCGACCCTAGCACGTATCCAAACCGAATGTGCGACCCAATTCATCCTAAACCAAACGAATTGACGCGTAAATCTCGTCTCACAGCTGCTATGATTTAATCCTAATCGAATCGTGTAATTATGGACGAATTGAAGGAATTAATTCATTCCCTCACCTTCGCATACCTTCACCCAAACTCTCTGAACACTCGTACGATCCACATTTCATCTCTGAAGCTCTGTCTAGGTTAAAGAACACCGAAACTGAAACCTCTATCGATCGTCCTATTTACACAACCATTTTAGGTAATTCGTGTAACGCTAACTTCGTTTTGATTCAGAGATCAAAAGCCCCATGATTTGGGGAATGATCTCTACCGCCTTGCGTTCAATTTGGGGGCTAGGGTTTTCGAGCGCAAAATGGGGAAGAAGGATGGTTTGGGTTGTTTATTAAATGAATTACATAAGAGCATTCCTTCAAGGCATTAAGCCCAGATCTACCGGTTTAACACATAGACCCCCACATGCGAGATCGTGGGTTCAAGCCCAGCACCACACCTGTTTTTCTTATTTTGCTCGCGTTGAATCCAGATCCCGTGTAAACGCGTCATGTCATCTTAACATTAGGGTTTAATAACTCGATTGGACCTCTGGTTCAGTGGTTAGACACTTGTGCTCGCCCAGGTCTAACCCGGGTTCGAATCCAGTACCCTACAAACCTTTGTAAACAAGTTTTTTTTAACCCTCAAAATATTTTATAAAAAATATTTTATAAAAACCTATAACATTTAGAACAGATTTGAACAATAATTTACAATCTTAGTCATGAAACGATTATTTTACAAATTCAATTGTTTAAAATTTGTTTTCTTCCAATAGGAAAACTATTTAAAAATTATTTTAAATTAAATCAATGATTTATCAAAACAAAAACATTTAAAATTTTCGACTTTATAAAATTATGACCAAGACTTTTATAAATCCATTATCATTTTTGTAAAAGAATTTCATAAAATAATGGTTATAAATCTTTTCTATGAAATTACATATATTAGGGTTTAAAACCCTATTTAAATAAATAAATAAAAACTTTCTAAATAATCATGAAGTTACATTTTTCACCTTTTATTAGAAGGACATACTATTTTTTATGATAAATGAATAAATGAAGTTATTTATAATTTACATTCCACTCAGAGTTAAATTGTATTTAACATTAGTTTTTATAAACTAATATATATTATAATTTGACCAATTTTCCTAACTAAATAAATAAATCTAATTTATTTAGTTATTCAACCCCACACCATAAATCAATTAGTATTAAAACCATATACTTCAAACCTACAATTTTTTTTAAAAACTCTTACTTAAGTACAACCACAAACTTATACACATCCCCTTACATAACAATAACACGAACTCTTTGTACAAGTCCCTACACTCACTCCCATTGAAACCCTAGACTTTGCTTTAGACTTATGTGCATGTTATTAATTCATATTCATATACATTACACGCTAGGTTAACTTTGTGAGTTACAAGGATCACCTTTGCTACCTATTCTTTTGTGCTATTTACATCTTTGATATAAGTGAGTTTTACATAGCCCCGTTTTACACTATTTACATTTTTTGGGTGGAACATCACTTACAATTAAACAATGTTTGCAAACTACATAATACAATTCCACCCTACATTCATGTGTGCAATTTGAGCCTTATGTTTGGGTACTAGGTGTGTTAACTACATTTTGTGTGCAATTTACATGTGAAATCATTAACTATACAAGCTGACGGTTAACAATGATAGATCTATTGAGTCTGACAAACCCACCCAGTTAGGGTGATTGGTACCGATAACACATTTTGTTTTGTATGCTAGTTACAAAGGTTTGATTGTACAATTTGGTTACACAATAGTTATTCTCCATAATTGCCTTATTAACCATGATATGTATGGATTGTATACACACAACACTATGATATCTATTTAAAAACGTATGTATGCTCACCAACTTTTTAGTTGACCTTATTTTAATCATGTTTCAGGTACGAATATGTGAGTTGATCAAGACATGCCTCATTTAAGTTTGGACCTAGTTTAATTTAATAAAGAAATTATGTATTTCAATTTATGTATTTTGATTGGATGTTTGTTTGGTTTGAATTATGAAATGAAATATGATGTTTAATTTATTACAATCTAGTCAACCATGTGCTCATGAACAGTCTACATGTCCCGCCCCGACGTATTCAGCCATCGGTTGGGGTGTGACAGAAAAGGGTTCTATGGTGGTCCGTGACCCCTGATGTCGAAGGCGTCCTTGGGGTAATCTCGTAGTTCCTACGGGGGGAGATGATGGGGGTGGAGATGAAGGGTTGAAGGGAGATAGTGCATCAAGCTGTTCTGAAGGGCCAACTTGATCCTCTTCCCAAGGGATCCCCGATAAGGGAACCATAGGAGAGCCGCTAACTCCAACTACCGTCCATGTACGATCCATACTAGATCTGGCCAACTGCCCATCCTACCTCCTTTACGTTCTTGACGTTCTTGACAACCCATCTTTGTCTCAGTAGAGTCTTTAAGTGGCATTTTCGGTCCTCTTCCCCATTACTTAGAAAAAGTGAGCCACCTGTTCAGATACATAATATTTTATTTACGTATTAGTAAAAATATGCAAATAGTCCTCCTAGGACAAGAGGACTATCGAAAATAAATCTATTTTTGAATATTAATAGAGATTAACGTAAATGAACCATAACTATGTAACCCTATTACTAATAGATTGACCCCAAAATAGCATATTGTAAGAAATCCTAGAGTCGCCACAATTGCGGAATTTGCTCCTTGCAAATTTTTCTTTGTTCGAGTATGCAAATAAATTGCGAATGCGATCCAAGTAATAAAGGCCCAAGTTTCCTTTGGATCACAACTCCAATATGATCCCCATGCTTCATTAGCCCATACTGCTCCTGAAAGAATACCTACGGTTAAAAAGAGAAATCCTAGGCTAATCACACGATAACTCCAATAATCCAATTGTTGAATAAATTGGGCCTTGTAATAATTCTTATCAGAAGAAAAAGAAGTTTTTAAAAAAATATTGTTTCTTTCATTCTTGTATTGGATTTCACCAAATGAAAATGACTCATTCGTGTATAATCCTGCATAATCTTCAATGTTCTCAGTTCCGGTACGTAGACCAAATAAGACAATGCAAGCATGATAACTTATATGCTGTTCTATATCTCCATGAATCTATACTCCTTGATCATTTCTATCAATTATATATGTACATTCACGCCTTCACTGTTCCCTGGGATTGGCTTTGGGCCTTTCCTGTGCAGCTTAGGTGGAAGGTGAAGAAGGGCTCCTTCCTGGGGGTCCGAGCAATCAATGAGATATCACTCTGCAAGAGCTAGAATTCTAACCTTGTGTCAAGACGTATGGACCAAGGGACAGTCTCAGGTAGACAGTTTCTGTGGGGGCGTAGGCCTCTTAAAAGGTAACGGAGGTGTGCAAAGGTTTCCTCGGGTCGGACGGAGATTGGCCCTCGAGTGCAAAGGCTGAAGGGTGCTTGATTGCAAGACCCACCCGTCGAGCAGGGACGCAAGTTGGCCTTAGTGATTTGACGGTGCCGAGTGGAAGGGCCGTCGCTCAACAAATAAAATTTACTCTAGGGATAACAGGCTGATCTTCCCCAAGAGCTCACATCGACGGGAAATACACATGTTTTACCTTTGGCCATAACATCTATAATTTCTTTCGACCAAGAAGTATAATCAAATCTATAATTTCCTTTTGGTTAATGGATGATTATCCATTTCTTTGTCCCGAATCGCTCTTTTAATTCTTTGATTCTTTTATTGACTTCATCCGTTTTTTCAACTCACAGTCACAGATGAGACAGAAGGACTTCTATAGAATCCCCATCTACATTCACATTCGATTAGTAGAGAAAATTAGATATATCTTTAGCTCGTATATAACAAGTCAATATCTAATATCACATATACATGTCTTTCTTCCACAATGTAAACCAACTCTTCCTTCATCTTGAATTCAATTTTATAAGGATGCGTCTAACCCTTGACAAGAGTTAACTTATAGCCATTCAATTTCATATACCTACTTCGACCTCCCCTCTATGAACCATTTATGAACCCCGGTTTTTATAAATTATCCTTTCCCTTCCCCCTTCTTTATCATTTTTATCATTATCCTGCAACCTAAATTGATAAGATAATCAATGGATAAATTGATTGGGGCGAATCGTTGCATAGAAATTGATTTCATTGATCTAAGTTCATACAATTTATTATTTATTAATATTTTCATTTGGTCAATCGGTGAATAAAATCAACTGAAAAGGGGAATCATTCTATAGAACATCCTTTTTTTTAATAACATTTAATAACACGTCATAATACCACAAGACTTCTTCGTCAAATTACGACTCCGAATAGTGAATATTCGGTTTAGATTGGTCATCGAATCCGAATATTCATTGAGGGGAAGGTATGATTATGTTATAAATGGACCAAACGGAAATTTTAGCAAAAAGATCTTTGAGATCTCTCCTCCCCACTTTTCTCAATTCTCTACTCTAATATCAATATTGTAATCTTTATTGTAATCTATTTTTCTATTATTATAAGGCTCATCCTCCGAATGAAATTGAATGGGATCGAGAGAGACCATGCCTTCATCCATAGGCTCCCAAGTACTCGGATCGATCGAAAGTTCGATTCTATCTAAATTAGAAATTATAATGAAGTGACTGAGCGAGGGCTCTTAATTTTATGGTTAATAGATATCTTTAGATCATGATTCTATTTAGACTATGATTCCATATCAAAAGAATTATCAAATTGCTTTATAGGCCCGTTTTAGAGTTATCAACAAAAATCCTTATCCTATCTATATTCTATTAAAAATACAAATTGATAAACAATTTTTTTTATAGTTGATTATATAGTTTTGACTTGGATTCCGATAAACAAATTGACTTTTGATTCTTTATACAATTAGATCTTATGTCAACAAAGAAAACCCCATTCGTCTAATTTTGACTTGGATTCCGATAAACAAATTGACTTTTGATTCTTTATACAATTAGATCTTATGTCAACAAAGAAAGCCCCATTCGTCTAATTTTGACTTGGATTCCGATAAACTAATTACTTGTTTGCTCAAAATAATTGAACTTAATCTTTTATTTTTTATTCAAAAGAAAGAAAGTGTGGAGTTGAAATAACTCACTCAGAACACTTTTTAAAGGATTACGTGGTACGATTAGATCGAATAAGCCCTTCTTGAATAAATACCCAGCCGCTTGTGAACCGTCGGGTACTATTTTATTCAGTGTTTGTTCAATTACTCTTTTACCCGCAAAGGCAATGTAGGCATTAGGTTCAACAATAATGATATCCCCCAACATACCAAAACTAGTTGTCACCCCACCGGTGGTAGGAGATGTAAGGATTGGTACATAGAATAACTTTTTATTTGATTGATAATCATATAAAGCAGAAGATATTTTAGCCATTTGCATCAAGCTCAAACTTCCTTCTTGCATGTGTTCCCCTCTGGAAGCACACACTATAACGAGAGGTAGAAATTCTTTAGTAGTGTATTCAATCAAACGGGTAATTTTCTCCCCGACTACAGATCCCATACTACCCCCCATAAACTGAAAATCCATAACCGCAATTGCTACGTTAATACCGTCTAGTTGCCCTATGCCTGTTTGAACAGCCTTGATTAATCCTATCTTTCTTTTATAAGAATCGATATGATTTTCATAAGGCTCCTCCTTCGAGTGAAATTCAATGGGATCTAGAGAGACCATGTCTTTATCCATAGGCTCCCAAGTACCCGGATCGATCGAAAGTTCGATTCTATCTGAACTTCTCATTTTCAAATGATATCCACATTGTTCACGAAGATTCATTTTTGATTTAAAAATTTCTTATAATTTAATCCATATCAATTTTCGCATTGAACCCACAAATGCCTGTATTTTTTAGTTACATCCAGAACAGTAGAACTTTCTCGTATAATTTGATCACTCGTTCTAGCATCCGCGTTTTTACTACTATTTCCACTTTCACCACAAATGAACCTAGAAATATAATTGTTACTGGAATTGTCACTACCAGTTACAATGTAACTATCAATACAGATTTGAGACTGAAGATAACTATCAATGCAACTATTAATGTAACTATTCCAAGTATACTGAGTATCATTCATGTAAGGATCGTGTTGGGGATTCTTACTCTTAGATCCATTATTCAGATAACTAGAATTCTGATAAAAAGAACTTTCTAGTTCACTACAAAAAGAATGATCATTGTCAATCTCAAAAATATGATTTTCAATATCAAAATATATAGAATAAATGTCTCCATTACTATCTTTAACTAAAAAAGTATCACCAGAGATGAAATTCGGAATGTCCTTAATGCCAAAAAAAAGATCAACATTGTTGTAATTGTCATGACCACCCCAACTCTGAATGTTTTTATCCGTATCATTTATATTCGGATCTTTACTTTCGTTGGCATTTTCAATAGGACCAAGACTGCTCGTTGATTTACTTATCCTACATCTGTGTTCGAACTCCTTAAATAACATCGAATTGAACCACCATCTTTTCATAGAGTTTTATTGTTCCATATTTGCATGAAAATACAATAGATGAATAGTCATTCAACAAAAAATCATTTATTTGAATATTGTATTTCCTATCAGGAATAAGCATATAAATACAATCACTAGGATTATTAACTAATAAGGAGTGTGAGTATTGAAAAAAAGATTTGTTCTCTCCACGAACCTACGAACAATTTTTTCGTAAAATATCATCTAATAACTAATAATAAGTATCACAACTCTTTCTACCCATCCTGTATATTGTCCTTTTTGTTCCGTATATACAGTCTCGGTCCAGGGAAACTCTAGGATCTAAAGGAATATCCCAATCCTAAGGATCCAGAGGATTAATTGTGGATCCAACACTAAAATAGAAAGATTTGAGTTGTTTAGTCATCGAGTTTTTATTTGAAATTTTCTATATCTATATAAGTATGTATCTATATAAAATATATGCATGTTGGATTCAGCTCAATCCTTTTCGTAAAAGATTGGGCCGAGTTTCATTGAAATTCAATTAAGAGAACGAACGTTATCTTTTCTTATCCTTATCCGTATCCGTATCCAAAGTATCCATTGCCTGAAACTCAAATTTGATCTCCTTCCATACTTCACAAGCAGCAGCTAGTTTAGGACTCCATTTGGTAGCCTCACAGATAATTTCATTACCCTCAGTAGCAAGATCGCGTCCTTTATTAAGAGCTTGTACACATGCTTCTAGAGCTACTCGATTAGTTACGGCACCAGGTGCATTTCCCCAAGGGTGCCCTAAAGTTCCTCTACCGAACTGTAGTACGGAATCATCCCCAAAGGTCTCGGTTAGAGCAGGCATATGCCAAACGTGAATACCCCCTGAAGCTACAGGCAAAACACCTGGTAGAGAGACCCAATCTTGGGTGAAATAAATACTGCGACTTCTATCTTTTTCAATAAAATCATCACGCAGTAAATCAACAAAGCCCAAAGTGATTTCTCTTTCCCCTTCAAGTTTACCTACTACGGTACCGGAATGAATGTGATCTCCACTAGACATATGTAACGCTTTAGCTAGTACATGGAAGTGCATACCATGATTCTTCTGTCTATCAATAACTTCATGCATTCCGCGGTAGATGTGAAGAAGTAGACCATTATCTTAGCAATAATGAGCCAAGCTGGTATTTGCAGTGAATCCCCCTGTTAGGTAGTCATGCATTATGATAGGAACTCCCAATTCTCTAGCAAATACAGCCCTTTTAAGCATTTCTTCGCATGTACCCGCAGTAGCATTCAAGTAATGCCCTTTGATTTCACCTGTTTCAGCTTGTGATTTATAAATAGCTTCGGCACAAAATAAGAAACGGTCTCTCCAACGCATAGATGGTTGGGAGTTCACGTTCTCATCATCTTTAGTAAAATCAAGGCCTCAACGAAGACATTCATAACAAGCTCTACCATAGTTTTTAGCGGATAACCCCAATTTAGGTTTAATAGTTTATCCCAACAGGGGACAACCATACGTGTTCAATTTATCTCTTTCAGCTTGGATACCATGAGGCGGACCATCGAAAGTTTTAACATACACAGTAGGGATTCGCAAATCTTCTAGACGTAGAGCACGCAAGGCTTTGAACCCAAATATATTACCTACAATGGAAGTAAACATGTTAGTAATAGAACCTTCTTCAAAAAGGTCTAATGGGTAAGCTACATAAGCAATATATTGATTTTCTTCTCCAGGAACAGGCTCGATTCCATAGCATTGGCCTTTGTAATGATCAAGGCTCGTAAGTCCATCGGTCCATACAGTTGTCCGTGTACCGGTAGAAGATTCGGCAGCTACTGCGGCCCCTGCTTCTTCAGGCGGAACTCAAGGTTGAGGAGTTACTCAAAATGCTGCCAAGATATTAGTATCCTTGGTTTCATATTTAGGAGTATAATAAGTCAATTTATAATCTTTAACACCAACTTTGAATCCAACACTTACTTTAGTCTCTGTTTGTGGTGACATAAATCCCTCCCTACAACTCATGAATTAAGAATTCTCACAACAAGTTCTACTCGACATGAATTAGGCGTTAATGAAACTTTTTACAGGAACCTTTCACAAAATTCCCAACTAATAGTAAAATTATCAACTAATCAGAATGCTTGATTATTAGACCATGGTATTTGATTCGGCAAATACATCATTATTGTATACTCTTTCATATATATGGCGCAACCCATTTTTTTTTCGAAATACCTAAAAATCACCCAAATACTAAGAAATTCCCCCTTGACAGTGATATATATTGTAAATGATATATGTAGCTGTTTCTCTTTGTGGTATTCCACCCCTTGCTTGTTTTTGGTCCAAAGTTGAAATTTTGAATGATAGTTGGTTGTATTCACCATTTTTGCAATAATAGCTTGGTCTACGGCGGGATTAACTGCATTTTATATGTGTCGGATCTATTTACTTACTTATGAAGGACATTTAAATGTTCATTTTCAAAATTACAGTGGAAAAAGGAATACCCCCTTGTATTCAATAGCTCTGTGGGGTAAAGAAGGTTCAAAAATAAGTAACAAAAACTTCTTTTTGGTAACTTTATTAAAAATGAAGAAGAATGGACGTCCTTTTTTTTCAAATAAAGTGTAATATAAAATGGATGAAAATGTAAGAAATCTGATCCAACCCTTTCTTTCTATTCCGAATTTTGGCAATACCAAGACTTATTTGTATCCTTATGAATCGGATAATACGGTGTTATTCCCAATACTTATATTATTCTATTTACTTTGTTCGTTGGATTCTTAGGAATTCCTTTCAATCAAGATGTGGATATATTATCCAAATGGTTAACCCCATCTATAAATCGGAATCCCCATTTGAATGATTCACGATCGATCTTTTTATTCATATTGAAACTTACAAAGTTGTTCTTTTGGCAAATTCTAGGACCTGAATGAGTCTTTGTAATACACGTTCAATTGACATAGACCCACGTTCTCTAGTAAAATGAAAATGAGGATGAGACATAAGGAATAGTCGGGATAACTCAGTTGGTAGAGTAGAGGACTGAAAATTCTCGTGTCACCCGTTCAAATCTGGTTCTGACACATGATTCATTTGTATGAGTCTCTATTCTACTAATTAATTGAGAATTCCAATGAATCCCTAATTTTATTGTATTTTTTTATTCTATACATAATAAAAATACAAACCATAATACAAACGAGACTTCAATTACTCTGTTTAATCTAGAATAGAACCTTGAATCTATAGAATTGTAGAAGTGAAGATTCGTATTTTATCATTCAATGAGCATCTGGTATTTCATAAAAATTAGGAGTAATATAATCCTTACGTAAAGGCCATCCTAACCAACTTTCTTGCATTAAGATACGTTTCAAACGTGGATGATTATCATAAGAGATTCCCAACATATCATAGTTTTCAAAAGAGATAAATTGGATCGGATTAATCAAATTATATTATTTTGAACATCACACCAAAAATGATTAAAGCATTTATGGCTCCTACTTAAATAAGGAGCTGCGCAGGATGATGAACCTATAAAGGATAATCTACATAAATGTTTTAATCATGTTTTACATTTCTCGATAATTGGATCGGATATAGGGCTAAAGAGAGAGCCAAAAAAAGGATCTTTCATGTATAATCTTACATTATCTCGAATGTTCTCAGTTCCGGTACGTAGACCAAATAAGACAATGCAAAAGCAAAAGTTGGAGATATAGAACAGCATATAAGTTATCATGCTTGCATATCCATCATTTGAGTCTCCAACAATTATTCCAATAATTACATATCCGATTTGCCCTATGGACGAATATGCAAGCATCCGTTTCATGAATGTGAACTATACAAGTTAGCAATAACATTGATTAAATGAAGTAAAGGCTTCGGTGTATAGAGAAGACCTCACCGTTTAAGAAGTAACCATAGAAACGATGTAATCCACTATTTCTTTATCATTACTTTTATTTTTTAATACCTAGTATAGTAGAATTTCGTATTTCAAGGTGAAATGCCTATAAAAAATAAAAATTGTGGTTGGGAAGGTTATAGTAGCCAAAGCCATTGGAATTATTAGTTTATACATTGGAAAAATCCGTTTTGTTATTAATATACTAGAAAAGGGGCAAAAGAATAACTGAAAAGAAAGGAAATCTATTAGTTATTCGTTAAAGTTTCATTTATTCAATGACAAGAATTAGACGGGGATATATTGCTCAGAGACGTAGAACAAAAATTTGTTTATTTGCATCAAGCTTTCGGGGGGCTCGTTCAAGACTTACTCGAACTATTACTCAACAAAAAATAAGAGCTTTAGTTTCGGCTCATCGGGATAGGGATAGGCAAAAAAATAAATTTCCGTCGTTTGTGGATCACTCGAATAAATGCAGCAATTCACGAAAAGGGGGTGTGCTATAGTTATAGTAGATTAATAAATGATCTGTACAAGAGACAGTTGCTTCTTAATCGTAAAATACTTGCACAAATAGCTATATCAAATAGGAATTGTCTTTATATGATTTCCAGTGAGATCATAAAAGAAGTAAGTTGGAAGGAATCCACCGGTTAAACGGAGCTGTCCGGAGAATGAACTCCGAGAAGGTCAAATAAAAATGAATAGAATATAGCAATAATAAAAATACAAATCATAATACAAACGAGACTTCAATTACTCTGTTTAATCAAAAATAGAACCTTGAATCTGTAGAATTGTAGAAGTGAAGATTTGTTTTTTATCATTCAATGAGCATCTTGTATTTCATAAAAATTGGGAGCAATATAATCCTTACGTAAAGGCCATCCTCTCTCTCTCTGTGTCTCTCTCTCTCTCTATAGAAATCGTATGTTACGGTGATGAATGAGTAAGAGGTGGAGGCGGCTAGGGTTAAAGGGGTATTCCCTTCTTTTCTATTTTAACCATTTAGCCTTTTAATCTTTATTTATTTTGATCCTAAGAGCATGTGGTATACCTAAGTGAGTGAGATTCAAGTGAGGAAAAAAGTGGTTGCAACGTGGTGCCACGTCATTTTAATGAATTCTAATACCATATTCACTTGGTAAGGGAAATACCTAATTAAGTGAGTGAGGTGTGAGTATTAAATGTATTTTCTAATTTAATATTTATTAAAAAATTATTAATAAAATTATCTTATCTTACTACTCTAATAAATTAAAATATCTTCAGGACACGTGCCACTTTCTATCTCCTATTAAATAATAATCTTTATATTAATAAATCTAATTACGAATACTTATTATTTAATTATAAATAGTTATTATATCATCAATCAAATAAACTTAATATTAACTAACATTTATCAATTAAATTAAAAAATTAATACTCAGTTGAAAAAAATATTTTAAAAACAAACTTAACAGACCTAATAACTGTCATGACAAATTACATTTTTTAAAAACATATTTTGACAAATGTGTTAACAAATTACATTATATTTATTCAACCGATGTAATATAATGGTTTATTCAACCCGTGTATTACACGGGTTTTAAAAATATAATTTTTTTATTACTAAATATAAAAATTTTATTTATTTAACCCATGTAATACACGAGATTTTAACCTAGTATAATAATAAAGATAAATAATATAATTACATTAAATAAAAGAAGTTCAATAACCGCTTATGTTGATTGAATTTAGCTAGCTCAAGTGATGAACTCGACCCAAATCCATGCAAAAGAAGTTCAATAACCAGCCCAAGTGATAATTTTAAGAAACCTACGACCCCTTTTGAAATTTCAAAATATCGGATTTTAAAATTTTTATAAACGGATCTCACAAGATATTTTAGCGTGTTGACTTTTCCTTTCTTTCTTCTCCAAGACTTACGCACCAGACAAACCAAACAACCAGAAACCCTAATTATTTTTTTTCTCTCTCCTCTCCACAACCGTGAAGATCTTCACGTAGAACCCTCACACCCCCTTTTCACGCCATCAAGGGGCGGTGTGCAAAACCCATTCACGGCGTGAGGGTGTCTCACGGATGGTCTCACGGTGGGTATACCACTTGATCTAAGCATAAAATAAATGTCGTGATTTTTTTAGATGTTACATTTTTATAGTATTCTACTAAACTCGAATAAAGATTTAGTGAGTACTTATTTAATGTAACACCCTTAATTGAAAAACCAATTAAGAAAACATTTAAACACACACGAAATCTATTTGTCCTAGAGTTTTTTTTTACACTTTTGCGTACCGCAAAAAACTTGGGAACACCCTTCGCGTACCGCGAGGGATTCCCAATTACACCGTCCAGGAAGGGTTCTCCGCGTACCGCGAATACCCTCCTGTCCATCTTCACGTATCGCGAAGACCCACTTTTGGCCTGTGCGCAGGAAGATCTCTCGCGTGGCACGAGAGATTTCCTCCCCACCCTCGCGTACCACGAGGACACCCTGTAAACAGAAAATTAAGGAATTTTGCCCAGTTCCATACTTAGTCAATTTTTTTCATTTTTCACAAAACATCATAACACCAAAAACTCCCAACACTTTGGCATTTTGACCATTACTTAGACATCATATTCACATTATCAAGACTCACCAAAACATCAAGTTTTGTACAAATTTACATATCAAAGTACGATTTTCTAAACCCCCAAAATACCAATTCGTGTACGAGAATCCTTCAACGCCTCGGACTTGACATTGACCTACATCGGAGCTTTGCCTACATAACCACATGAACATTTCACCATTAGTAATGAAGATAAACATAACAAACAAGTATTTATTACTTGTTTCCACCCATTCACCCGTTTGACCCGTTTACACCCATTTGGTCATTTAAGGGTTAATAACACTTGCATTTCCACTTGCAAGTTTCATTTCATTCATTTAACATTCATTTACATCTTTTCATATCCATTATGGTTCTTAGGCCATAACCTCATATCCATTATGATACTTAGATCATAACCTCATATCCATTATGGTATTTTAAACATAACCTCATATCCATTATGATTCATAGATCATAACCTCATATCCATTATGATTCATACATCATAACCTCATATCCATTATGATTAATAGATCATAACCTCATTCACACATATCCATTATAGTATTACACTATAACTACATTCATTCATTTCACATATCCATTATAGCATTTCAAGTATAACTACATTCATTGGCATAACCATTTAGGTATTTCCACAATAACCATATTCATTCATTTACAAATATCCATTATAGTTTTATCACTATAACTACATTCATACTTTTTCCACATACTAGTTCATTCATTCATCACATACATTCATTTCAGTACATAGTATACATCATAATACATAAACCACCCAATTATCAACATTACTAAATAAGTGCAAAGGCACTTACCTTTTGAGTTAGAAGATCCAGCACCACCTTCTAGCTTTGCAATTTGATTACCTAAACATATACACCTAGTTTAGTAATCTATCATACATACATATTCACATTAACCACATGCATTCAACATTTTCGGATTTCTACAAAACCCACTCACTACCACATTCAAAAGTGAAATCAAAGGGAGATAATCACTTACTTGATGTTAGAAGGATGATGTGCAAGCCAAAACCTTCACCAATTCAAGCTCAAAATGCACAATTTTGCTCCAACGCCACTTTTCTCCTTTTCTATCTTGAGATGAATGATTTCAACATATGAGACACCAACCAATTTGACTTCTTTTAGTCAAAATGACAGATTTGCCATATTACAACTTAGTCTCTCAACTTCCATTTTACCCATTTTATTCCAAAACTAGTTAAAACTAGTATAACTCCATTACAAACTTGAAACCCACTTGTTTCAACTTATTTCTAAAATATTATTTTCACCATAATATTTTATTATTTATTTGAAAACGAAACCCAGATTTTGGTTCGTTACAAATCACCTCCCCTTATTTGGGTTTCGTCCTCGAAACCCGACTTCACATAAAAAGGCTCGGATAATATTTAAGCATTTCATCCTCGGTTTCCCAAGTCATGTCCGCCCCCTTCTTATGTTTCCACCTCACTAAAACTTGGCTAATCTCTTTATTCCGCAATTTCTTCACTTTTCTATCCAAGATTGCCACCGGTTCCTCAACGTAATTCAACTTTTCATCCAATTCTATATCATCCAACGGAACAAAAGTAGATTCATCCGCCAAACATTTTCACAAATGAGACACATGAAATGTGTTATGAAGTCTACTTAGTCCCTCCGGTAGCTCCAAACGGTAGGCTACCGCACCCTCTTGCCATCACTTTAAATGGTCCGATAAAACATGGACTTAACTTCTCTCGTTTCCTAAACTGTATCACCCATTTCCAAGGTGAGACCTTCAATAGCACAAAGTCCCCCACTTAGAAGTCAATCGCCTGCTTCCTATTATCCGCATAAAACTTTTGGCGATCTTGAGCCGCCTTCAAGCGAGCTCTAATTTGGTCAATACTACCAATAGTTTCATTGACCACCTCTTTGCTACCAAGCTCCCGTTGACCAATTTCACCCCAACACACGGGTGTTCTACATTTCCTCCCACACAATGCCTCAAAAGGCGGCATACCAATGCTAGAATGGTAGCTATTGTTGTATGAAAATTCCGCCAACGGTAAATGGTCGTCCCAACTACCACCAAAATCCAAAGCACACGCTCGCAACATATCCTTGAGCGTTTGAATCGTACGCTCGCTTTGACCATCCGTTTGTGGATGATAAGTGGTGCTAAGGTTCAATCTAGACCCATATCCACATGGAATTTCTTCCAAAAAAGAGAAGTAAATCTCGTATCGCGGTCTGATATAATCGACACCGGCACACCATGATGTGACACAATTTCCTTCACATACATTTTCGCCAACCTATCCGAAGAATACGTTTCTTTTATTGGAAGGAAATGTGCACTCTTTGTCAACCGATCCACTACTACCCATATCACATCATAACCTTTTCGAGTTTTTGGTAGTTTAGTGATCAAATCTATGGTGACATTCTCCCATTTCCAAAGCGGTATTTCAAGCGGTTGAAGCTTTCTATACAGCTTTTGATGCTCCGCCTTTACCCTTATGCATGTGAGACACCTCTCCACGTACTTAACTATACCACGCCTCATATCCGCCCACCAAAAATGACACCTCAAGTCATAAAACATCTTTGTGGCCCTTGGATGGATAGAATATTTGGATTTATGCGCCTCATCTAAAATAGTTGCCAACACACTTGACAATCTAGTAATCCAAATTCTATCAAATCATGTCTTTAACCCCGAGCTATTTTCCCCAAGCTTATCAACATAAGAAACCATCCTTTCCTTCTTCAAATCACCACTAAGTGCTAACACTTGTGCCCCAAGGATTTCATCAATGAGAGATTATGAAATTGTCTTCTTAAATGACTTCACCTTGATAGGTGTATGGCTCGTCTTCTGACTAAGCGCATCCGCCACTACATTATCTTTACCCGGATGGTAAAGTATCTCACAATCATAATCTATAACTAATTCAAGCCACCGCTTTTGCCTCATGTTAAGGTCCTGTTGGTCAAAGAAGTACTTGAGACTTTTGTGATCCGTGTAAATCATACACTTAGCCCCATATAAATAATGCCTCCATATCTTGAGCGCGAAAACCACGGCTGCAAGCTCTAAATCATGGGTATGGTAATTCACTTTATGATTCTTTAATTGCCTAGACGCATAGGCAATCACTTTCCCCCTTTGCATTAAAACACACCCCAACCCCGAATGTGAGGCATCCGAATATACCACAAAATCTTAGGTCTCGTCCGGCAAGGATAAGATAGGCGCCTTAGTCAACTTTTCTTTCAAGAGTTGAAAGGCAGATTCTTGCTCAGGACCCCATTCAAACTTTGTCTCTTTATGCGTTAACTTCGTCATCGGCAAGGCAATCTGAGAGAAGTTCTCAATAAATCGCCGATAATAACTCGTCAACCCCAAGAAACTTCTAATCTCCGAAGGCGTCTTCGGTGATGACCAATCTTCTACCGCCACTATCTTGTATGGGTCGACTGTGATTCCTTTCTCATTAACCACATGAATCAAGAACTAGATCTCACGCAACTAAAATACGCACTTTTTAGAATTTAGCATTAAGCTTTTCCCTTTGCAACACTTCAAGAATTTCACGAAGATGAAAGCATGATCACTTTCACTCCGCGAATAGATGAGAAGATCATCGATGAATACGATCACTGAACGGTCGAGGGATGGCCTACACACCCGGTTCATAAGATCCATGAAAACTGCAGGTGCGTTGGTGTTGGAGCATGTTTTGTGACAACAAGAGTTGTAATAGATTGGTCTTTATGTTTATAGTTTTGTATGTTTTGTATTTGTAATTAGTTAAGTTTGCACAGGTGAACTTAATAAGTTCGCCTGGTATAGTTGAGGCAAATTTAACAAGTTCGCCTGAACTAAGAGGTGGCGAACTTATTAAGTTCGCCTGTTTCAGTATGTGTTGTCTATAAATAGTTCAAGAGTTGTTCTCATTTGTAACTTCTGCATCTTTACTAGAACTACTATGTGTTTACTGTTTGATTGATACGTAAGGATTCCGCACTTCGTGTACGTATTTTGTGTTTTACAGCATAGATAGATCGGTAGACCCGCTGGGACTTACAAGTGGTATCAGAGTTTTTGCTCTTGATTAGCTACTGTTGTTTGACATTGTCTCAATTGATTTTTCACAACAAGATGAAGATTTTCGGAAGTTTCTGTGTTCTTGAGAAGTTAGCGACTTTTTGGACTGAATTTTGATTGATTTCTTCATTTTTGGTGTTGTTTTACCAAAATTGATCCGTTAGAAGTGTTCTAAATAAGTATTTGAAGAATCATACCGAAGGAATTTCTCTAATTCATTCTAAATCAAGATTTATGGAAATTTTCAGACATGTTCGTGCGTTTGGGTGTTAGAATAATCTTCCTTGTTCTTTAGCTGATACAGGTGAACTTGTCTATTCTGTTACGGGCGAACTTGTCAAGCGAACTTGTTAAGTTCGATGGATTCCAGTTAGGCGAACTTAGGAGGCGAAGTTGTTAAGTTCGCTTCATACAGAAAGTTGTAAAATTTTTCTAAGTGTTGAAGTGTGTTCAAAGATGTCGTCTACTTATAATCAAGTGAACAATATGACTCATTTACTGAATCATGACAATGAGATTGGAACTCCAACCAAGCCACCGAGACTTATGAATCTCAAAGATTATTCTAATTGGAAAAGTCCATTTGAGAATTATGTTAATATCAATGACACGAGTTTGTGGATTCCTATTAGTGAGGGTTATGAGCATCCTATTCATCGTCATATGGGTGTGTCGAATGCACCAAAACCAATTCCAGCTCTTAATGATGATGAAAAGGAGTTGTATGATCGTGAAAAGAAAGCTCTTGCAGCTTTATCCATGTGTTTACCTCTGGATATCTACCATACTTTCAAGAAGTTTAAGACTTCTCATGAACTTTGGGAAGGTTTGGCTAAAAGATGTGAACGTAGCACTGATATCAAGAAGAGCAGAAAATAATTGTTAAAGAAACAGTTTAGTGTTTTTAAACACTTTGATGGTGAATCAGTGGATGAACTCATGTCAAGATATTATCATCTTCTAAGTGAAATGGTTTAACAATGACATCACCTACAAAAACAAGAAGATTCTTGAAAAGTTCTTGGATGCTTTACCAGCACATTTTGAGATGTACACTATAGTGATCAAAGAACAATCTGGATTTGATGATCTTAGTCTTGAAGATTTGATGAAAAAGATTCAATCATATGATCTGCATAAACAAAAGAAAGACACAGTTTATCAAGATCCAAGCATTTATTTTGGGAAAGGTACATCTTCATCGAAATCTGGTGGAGTTGCTTTATTTTCGGGAGAGTCGTTTGATGTTCCTAATGATAATTCTTGTCAAGAAAATACATGTTTTGTTGCTTCAAACTCTGGATGTTCAACTCATAGCAAGAATGAAGGTCATTCGTGTTCAACTAAAGTGTCTGCATCTGCAGCTAATGATATGATGGCAATGATTGCATCGTTTTTGACCTCTTATGAAAACTTTATTGGTGGTAAGATCACTGATCCTGATATGATTGAGGAGGATTTTAAATAGCTGGATAAAGATACTTTAAAAGAAATGAATATTCAGTGGAACATGACATTGTGGTTGAGACAAGGAAAAGATCACTTGAAGAGAACTGGAAAGAAGTTCATTGGGGCATCAAGCAAAACCAAGATAGGAATGGATAAGTCTAAGGTGAAGTGTTATAATTGACAGGAGTTTGGTCATTTTGCTTGAGAATGTACAAAACCAAGAAATCAGAATCAAGGACCTTCAAACTCTCAAAGCAATCAAAACAAACAGAGTACTTCCACAGCTTTGATATCTCAACAAGATTGTGTGATGATTCTAAACAGGTAAAACAAGTTGATTCTTGTTTAAAATGCATTTATTTTGAATTCAAAATTACGAGATTGTGTGATGATAACACGAATCTCATCTGTGACATGAAAGCAATGTACACATCGAATCAAACTTTGAAGGATAATGAAACAGTTTTGAAAACTAAAATTGAATCTCTAAAATATGATATTAAAGTTTTGCAAACCAAAGTGAATGAACAAGCATTTCTTCTCGATGTGTCATACTCTGAGTATGAAAAGAAAATTAATGAACTTGTTGTGTCACAGACAGATGTAACTAAATTGTTACGCAAGCTTGAGTGTTATAAGAATTCCAGTTTCTTGTTAGAATATTATAATGATAAAGCTTCGGGTGAAAAGGTTATCGGTGTGGTTGGTTCTTGTCCTTCTTTTGATGATACAGAGATTGGGGGTGGTGTTGGTTATTGTCCACCGTTTAATACAAATTATACCCTATGTTTGATTGAAGAAGTTTTGGTTGAAGATCTGGAACCAAAAACCTGTTTTGAACATCAATCATGTTACTGGTAAGGACATGGTATATGATGATTCAACTGATGATGATGTGTTTGATTCAGAGAAAGTTGAAGGCATAATGAAAGATTGTAAGTATGTGGAACACGTTGTGATGAAAACAGTGAGAAAAGACAGGTACATTCTAACTGAACCAGATGATGTGAGTGAACAACCAAAACCTAAATCTACTTTTAAACCAGTTAAACCGTTTATAAGTGGTGGTTTTGATTCACAAGAGACAAACAAGATTGAGAAAATCTCAACTCTTGATTTTTCTAAAAAGAAACTTGAAGAGGAAACTAATAAGGTTGTTCATTCTTCAAACACTATTTCTCAGTGTTCATCATCTACTTCATTCAAGGTTCAGAAAGAAAAGTATGTTCGTGTCTACAAGGAAAAACGTTCTTGTTTTCATTGTGGTGGTGTTGGTCATATCTTCAAAGATTGTCCAAATAAGAACTTGGGGAAACGTCTAGAGAATCCAAAGTTGGCACGCCCTTTTGTGAATCCACCAGCAAAATCTATAAGTAAGACTGTGGATAGTGGTGTAAAGAGGCCAAGTGTTCAGATTGATTCTGATACAGTGAAAGTTGTGAAGATGGTTGAGTCAATTGGTGAGTCTCCCCAACCAAAAGAAAATTTGTCTAGACCACAAAGACGTCGAAGAAATAAACGGTTGAGAAAACTTCTCGAACAACCAGTGGTAAATGATAAGGTTGAGGTGGTGAGAGAGACTGACAAGGTTCAGGTTACATCAAAATGGAAACCTAAATACAATCTCCTACAATTCAGGATAATTTTGATTGTGTATTGAAGGAAATAGTTTATTTTGATGAATAAGGCCAACCCAAGACCACAATGGCTTGGGTCTCTATTACTAACTAATCATTTCTCTTTGTGTGTAGGGAACTCCAAGGAGGACTGTTGGCAACCATTGGTATGTTGATAGTGGATGTTCTCGGTACATAACGGGAAATCTTAATTTATTGGAAAATGTGAAAGAAATTCAGGGAGGATACGTTGCTTTTGCGGGCAAGAAAGGAGTAATATTTCTGGCCAAGGAACTGTGTTGAATGGGAGATTGGGCTTTGAGAAATTCAACTATGTTGAGCAGCTAGAACATAATCTGTTATCTGTTTCGCAAGTATGTGATAAAGATTTCTCATTTCATTTTAATAAGTCAGAATGTTTGGTTCTAAAGCCGGGATTTGTGATACCTGAAGATTGGATACTTATGCGAGCTCCTCGAAAGAATGATACATATATGCTTGACATGAGCACAAAAACGACAACGTCGTCTGTTCCAACGTGTCTTCTTTCGAATGCTTCCGAGTCCGATTCAACTTTGTGGCACCGGAAAATGGCTCATATCAATTTCAGAAAAATGAACTATCTCGTTAAAAATGGGTTGATTTCTGGTGTCCCAGTTATGAGATTTCATGTGAATGAAGACTATATTCCATGCAAGAAAGGGAAGCAGCATAGGAAGTCTCATCCTTCAAAGTTAACCAATTCAATTGTGAATCCTTTAGAGTTGTTGCATATGGATTTGTTCGGACCTATTAGTGTCAAGAGTGAAGGCGGCAAATCTTATTGTTTGGTTGTGACTGATGATTACTCGAGGTTTTCTTGGGTCAAATTTCTTGCTTCTAAGGATGAAACAACTAAAATTCTTAAGTTCCTAATTGTAGGACTTGATAAATTGTTCAAATTGTTCAACGGCACAGAATTCAAGAATGGGAATTTGGGTTTATTCTGTTTGAAGAAGGGTATTCATCATGAATTCAGTGCCCCTTATGTTCCTCAAGAAAATGGTGTTGCTGAACGGAAAAATCGAACTCTTATTGAGACGGCTCGTATTATGTTATCTGATTCAAAATTGTCGGTTACTTTTTGGGCAGAGGCAGTAAATACAGCTTGTCATGTTCTCAATAGGGTTTTGACCATGAAGAAACACAACAAAACTTGTTATGAATTATTGAACAATCGAAAACCTAATCTGGCGTATCTTTTGCCCTTTGGAAATCTGTGTACCTTGTTAAAGACTCGTGATGTTCCTACTAAATTCAGCTCGAAGGCGATTGAGGGAATTTTCTTAGGATATGTTGCTAATTCTCATAGTAAGAGAGTGTTTAACAAAGAATCACGTCAAATTGAAGATTGGTTTCATATTGAATGTGATAATCGTTTTGTTCATCAGGATGCAAAAGGTCCTTCTTGGGCATTTGATTATGATGCATTATTCAGATCTTTCAATGTTACTCCTGCAATTTCTCCTGATGAAGCTAAAATACTCTATCAGTCCTACTGCAATGATGATTCAACTGTCGATCCTCGTTCAGTTATTCAATTGTGGATCCTCCTTCAGTTGATCCGAATGTAGCTTCAACTTCGGGTACAACACAACATGATGACTCTGATGATGATGAAGCTGTGTTTCAAGAGTCTTCAAATGCTATCCAGATTATAGTCGATGATTCATCAGCATCGGCATCAGTTGAGGGGGAGTTGCCTTCAAATCTTGATGCTATTATTCAAGCTTCAGATATTCCTCAATCTCGTGTGCATAAGAATCATCCAACTGATAATATTATTGGTGATCTATATGCCGGTGTTCCAACGAGGCATCATACACTTGTAGAAAATTCATGTTTGTATGCTCAGATTGTGGATACAGGTATCTTGGAGACGTGTTTACATGCTTGCTTTATTTCTCAAACAGAACCTAAGAATGTGGTTGAGGCATTGGATGATGATTGTTGGATTGAGGCCATGCAGGAAGAATTGGCTCAATTTGATAATTTACATGTTTGGGATTTGGTTGACTTTCACAAGGGTTCAAGATCTATTGGCACAAAGTGGGTACTCAAATGCAAACGTGATGATCGTGGTGTTGTGGTCCGTAATAAGGCGAGACTTGTTTTCCAAGGTTTTAATCAACAGGAAGGCGTTGATTACACCGAAGTTTATGCTCCAGTTGCGAGGATTGAGGCAATACGTTTGTTTCTTCCTTATGCTTCTTTCAAGGGTTTCAAAGTTTTTTTCAGTTGGACGTCAAGAGTGCTTTTCTGTATGGAAAGGTAAAGGAAGAAGTATATGTGAAACAGCCACCTGGTTTTGAAAATCCCAAGTTTCCTGAAAAGGTGTTTAAATTGGATAAAGCGTTATGTGGTCTTCATCAGGCTCCTCGTGCTTGGTACGAAACTCTGTCGGTGCATTTACTTGAGAATGGATTTGAGCGTGGTCAAATTGATTCTACCCTTTTCATCAGAAAAGCAGGGGGAGATTTATTACTTGTTCAAATCTATGTTGATGACATAATCTTTGGATCGACAAATGTTGATCTATGTAAAGACTTTGAAAGAGTGATGAAGTTGAAATTCGAGATGAGCAGCATGGGAGAATTATCGTTCTTTTTGGGTCTTCAGGTTGATCAAAAGGAAGATGGTTTTTATATTCATCAAACAAAGTATGTTGCTGATATTCTCAAGAAGTTTGATATGGAAAATGCTTCAGCTTTCAACACTACAATTCCAGTTAATCACAAACTAGATTCTAACCTGAAAGGGAAAAAGGTGGATTGTCGATTATACAGAGGAATGATCAGGTCTTTAATGTATTTGACAGCGTCACGTCCAGATATTATGTTCACAGTATGCTTGTGTTTGAGATTTCAGTCTAAGCCGAAGGAATCTCATTTGATTGCTGTAAAGCGGATTTTTAGATACTTAAAGGGTAAACCAATGTTGGGGTTATGGTATCCAATTAATTCTGAATTTGATTTTAAAGCTTTTACATATTCAGATTATGGAGGTTGTGGTCTGGACAGAAAATCAACATCTGGTGGTTGTCAATTTCTAGGGAATAGACTTGTGTCCTGGCAATGAAAAAAAGCAAACCTCGATTGCAATTTCAACATGTGAGGCAGAATATATTGCAGCAGCCAGTTGTTCCCAAATCCTATGGATTCAACAGCAGTTGAGGGATTATGGTTTGAACTTTACAGGGACACTAATGATGGTTGACAACACAGCTACCATGTCGATCACAACAAATCCTGTGAAACATTCAAAGACAAAGCACATAGAGATTCGACATCATTTCATTCGTGATTGTGTAGAGAAGAAGCTGATTGAGTTGGTGAAAGTTCATACGGATGACAATTATGCTGACTTGTTTACCAAAGCATTCGATCGTATATGGTTTGAATTTCTTACTCAAATGATTGGTATGCTTAATCCAATGTGACAAAGGTTTTTCAAAAGGTTTTTCATTGAAGTTTTTCTTTTAGATTTATAGATTATTTAAAAGTAAATAGTTTTATGCTTTATTTTTAGCTAGTTTACTTGCTTTCTGAAAAACTCAAACAAATTTGAAAAAGATAAAATCAGCACTGCTTGAAGTTAGAGAAGAAATAATAGTACATTAGTAGGTGATCACATACTCATGACCATAGATTAACTACCTGGTGTTTGTATTTATGTTTGTGCTTATATGAGTTGATCTAAACTTCTTAGTTTGCATAAACAGGAAATGATAGCTTCATGACTGTCTGACATTGCTTTATATAAATTTTAATTTGAATATTTGCATGTAATTTGAATTGTCAGTAGACTAGAAGCGTTTTTAGTCCATTAGTAGTGTGGAAACAAAATGGTCTATGTCACAATTGTGATTTGAACACATGGTATGCTGGGTGTGTGTGTTAAAAAATCATTATCAGATAAAGAATATGAGACTTTAAGTATTTCATGAGACCTGTATCGGACTATATTGATTAGCACAATGTTTCAGTTCACTTTACTACCCATGTCCCAAAAAACATGCAATGTGAAGTTGGACTAAGATATGTTTCTAACAACTTGTTGGAACATATACTCACCCTTGGATCAATTATCTTGATTCCATTGAATATATTCAGATAACAGTTGGATCACATTACCCAGTATCATTGAGTCAATCGATTCTTTGATCATTCTTCTGTTACTACGAATCATGACATTTCATCCAAAACAAGCTATATGAATCATTCGATTCTGAATCATTCGATTCTGAATCATCCTGATTCAATATATCATTCGGGATCTGGTTTCTTTTTTGTGCTAATTGAGATAGTCTCATCCTGGAGATTGATCTAAACTTTGCATAAGTCTCAATATGTCTTGAATATAGTGCAATTTTACATTTCTGTTGGCATATTTGTGGGGTACACATTGTTTTCATATAAATGGTACTAACTCACAAGAACGTGGGATAAAAACGCTTATAGTTTCAAATCTTATAATGCTGACAACTTGACTTGACATGTAGTATATTGCAAATTCGGTATGAATAAGTTAGCATGTCATGAACTGATCCTGTTTACTTTGAAGTTTATCGCGTATCATTTCATGAGTTTGTGTGAAATATGAAAAATATGAAAATATGATATGGAAAAGAAATTTCAAACGATTTAATAGTGTCTGAAAATATGATATATTAGATCTGGGAAATTGGTTACTGAGCCAAGTATCTATAAATATGTAGAATGCCATAGGTCAACCCTCAGATCTGCTAGGGTTTTTTTATTCAAAATGGGTATATGATACATCACAGATACTGATATGATCTTCTTACTCGCAGTGTTCGACCAAAAATATGTGATTCTGTATGTACAGAGAAAAACCAAAAAAGATTTTATTTTTTAGATGTTTCTAGATTTACTGCTTTAATTCTTTAACAAAAGTTCAAAAAGATTTTAGTGTGTTTTAGCATAAATTTTGAAAATTTCAAAAATATGTTCTTTATTTGTTCAATTAGTTTTCTATGAAAAAATTCAAAAAGATTTTGTTTTTATCTTCCATGAAAAATTCTTATAATTTTGGATTGAGATTGCTGTACAGGTTGCCAGAAAATCGGAATGTCAGAAAGAGAAGAAAATTAAAATTTTCAAATTTTATTGCTAAGTGTGAAATAAGCGAACTTGATAAGTTCGCCGGTTATGTTCGCTGGTTATGTTCGATGGTTTTGTTCGCTGGTTTTGTTCGTTGGATATGTTCGCTGGATAGGCGAACTTGTTAAGTTCGCTTAATCTAACGAACTTAATCTGATGTGAACTTGTTAGGCGAGTTTATCAGATTATTGATTTGTACTTCGAATTTCGATTGATAAAGTGAGAGTAGTATTTTGGGGTTGATTCTTGATTGAATTTGAATTACGCTTCTAACCAAGGTACTTTTATAGGATTTCATCCATTGATTCGTTCCAATTTTGAGATTTCATCATCACGTTTCACTGCCTTTGTCGCCTTCATTGATTCATAATCGATTTGAACTTAATCATTGAAATTAAATGTTGTTATACATTAAACTAGTGTTGGCGATCTTGTGTGTATGGTTGATTTGGGCTAATACCATCAAAGTGTTGGATTTTAAATTCTATGACTGTTCGTCTTTTTGAGCGAACTTGCTCAGGCGAAGTTAACAAGTTTGCCTCTTGTAATTCTAAGCGAACTTGTTAAGTTCGCCTAGGCGGTCAGTAGTGTTTAGAGTTGGAAATTTTTTCAAATTTTTTTTCTTTTGTTTTTATTTTGTTTCATTTTATATTTGTTATTTTGAAAAATTGTCAAAGTCTAATCATGTCTTTTGAGCAGATCATGGATTGTTGTGTTGAATACAAACACAATCAGGTGGCGTTACTTGATCCTGAATTGACTGAAGCGGCAAATTATCAGGAGATAATCACTTTCTTAAATCGGTCAAGAATACATGATGCTTTGTCTGCTAATCCTCATATTAGTTTACTTTATATTCAACAATTTTGGGAGACAGCTCATCAGGATACAGATGTTGATCCTCACATGATTAGGGCCACCGTAAACAATCAGGAGATTGTTGTATCAGTTCAAGATATTCGTGCTGCCTTGAACTTAGGAGGATTGAATGACAACCCTATTAATCTACTGAATACTTTGATCATGGGTTGTTTTCAACGGATGGGTTGTAGAGGAAGGCCGAATGATTCCCAAGCTCGCAAAGGAGGTCTGGTTGGTCAATGGCGGTACTTCATGCATGTGATAATTCAGTGTCTCTCCTAGGAAAGCTGGCACAGATGGGTTGAAAACATCATTACAAGCTGCTATGGTGGCTTTGACATTGAATAGACCGTTCAACTTTTCTCTTTACTTCTATAGGGAATTGGTGATGCAGATTACACCACCTGAGGGTCAGGGTTTCTTAATGTACCCTCGATTCTTGCAGGTTATCCTGAATCATTTGATCCCTAATTTGCCACCGGTAAATCCTTGTTTGAATTTAACTCCAATGACAAAGCGGATCTTTACTTATTGTATGAATGTTAAACAACAGAATCCTACTTTAATTCCTATTGCTACACCATAGTTTGGGCACATAAGCAATCCTGCTTATGTTGCACCGCCAAACAATAACTGGATACATGATGATCCTGCTTTGGAATTACCTCCAGTTGACAATCAAGATGATGAGGTAGAGGATGAGGAAGATGGTGATGATAGTGAAGGTACTGATAGTGATGATGGTGATGCTGGTGATGATGCTGATAATGGTGATGATAATGATGATGATCATGATGATGATGTACCTGTACATGTTGATAATGAACCTCATGTTGCTGATGTTGAGGTTGAAGAGACTAGCACCAGTTCATCTGGATCTGGTAGCTCTGACGAATATGATGAGAGTTCTCAGGATTTTGGCCCTGATCATTATGATCAGTTAGCTAAACTTCCTAGAGTGACTAGGAATATATATGATAACCGTCAGAAGTCTCTAGGAAAGAAAAATATGTCTTTACCAAGACGTAAGTCTGTACGGGGTCCTCCTCCCAATACAATACTTGGTAAAAGGAAATTACAAGATGAAACATCTAGTTCGGAGGCTGTTGAAGCTCCTGTTGTCAAAGGACCTAAACTGATGGCTTCGGATATTAATGTTGCTCAATCTGCAATGGATAGAGAATTTGTTGATTCTTTGATTGTGACTCCTAATCCTTCATAATCATCGAGTCCTCCGGTGATCCCTACTGTATCTAAAGCCCATGATGAGGCTGGTCCGTCTACAAGAGATGTTAATGATGAACGAATACAAGCCTTGGAAACACAGGTTTCAGGCTTACAATCTAAGGTATATGATTTGCTTGCTAGAGAAGCCCAGCATGCTCAGACTATTCATGATCAAAACAAGGTGATTGCCGAGATGCGGATCCTTATTACTCAATTGGTTGAGTGTCTTGACGCTCAAGGGGAGAAGGCTGAGAATGATAAAACTACTTGTCACAGTATTGGTATTCAGAAGAATCCAGATGATGATGATGAACCAAGTGCTGGTGATGGTTTAGGTGAGCGTCAACACGCTGCATCTAATCCTTCATTAACTCAGGGGGATTCGGAGGTTATTGTGGAAGTCAATATGATGACTAGTGGTGATAATGAAGCTAATGATGCTGACATGTTAGATAATTCTTTGTTCTTTGAAGATTCTGATATGGATGAAGCTGACAAAATTGAATGCTTGATACATTTGGATGATCTTTCTAATGATGATGATACAGAAGAGGAAGGATTAGAGGAAGGAGAGATTGTTGAAGTAGAGCTGGAGTGTGATAATAAGAAAGTTGTTTACGAAGGATGTGAAGGTTTAATTGATACAGATGTGTTTGAAGATGATGTAATTCCTGTAAGGTTTTCAGAAGGAGTTGTAGAATCTGATGCATCTGATCCTGATCTAGAAAAACAAAACTCTGATTCTGCTGAAAGTTTGCCTAAAGATACAGAAATGTATAAGAATACTGGAATGACTAAGGCACAATGGGTAGAAATGGGGAAGAGCTGGAGAGATAACGTACCAGTCGCTCCAGTGGCACCGGTGCAAAAGCAGAGATATGTAAACAAAGACAAATGCTCTGGAAGAATAATAAGTTGGTTTTATGAAGCTGAGTTCAAGCTATTTGCTTTGAAGAGAACAGATGGAGTTCAGTATTTGAAGCCAAGGCTTAAATACTTTAACTCTTTACCGAGATGTGAAGTCAATGGGTTATCAACAAAGCTCTTGATCAACAGATCGAATAATGGAATAGCTGACTCGATTGCCAACTTGATAAGAATGGACGGAGGTTCTGGAAAGTATGAGAGACTGAAACCTCAACAGGGAAGAAGAATAAAAGAAGTAGATCATGTTACTCAAAAGAGAGATACAAGTTTAAACTTGTGAGATCAGTACCAAAGATTCCATTGAAACTGATTCCTTATGATTGTCTACAAGATCTTAAATGGTGGTACGTTTATGGATGTATGGGAGAAGTTGTGACAGAAGACTTGAATGGCAAGGTTATAGTGAGATTCTTTGATGCTATGAACTTTGTTAACTTTTCAAGGTCTGATCAGAAGATGCTAAAGCGTAGAGAGATCATGTATACTGATGAAAGCAGAGTGCAGGCATTACAGTATAAGAAGGTGTTAAATGTGTGTTTGAAACACAGGATATGTGTAGGGAGCTCGTTGCCAAAGAATTGGAAGAACAAGACTTGAAGATAAAGACCAAGCTGTTGTCAAGGGGGAGTCTGTTGGAGCATGTTTTGTGACAACAAGCCTTGTAATAGATTAGTCTTTATGTTTATAGTTTTGTATATTTTGTATTTGTAATTAGTTAAGTTTGCACAGGCGAACTTAATAAGTTCGCCTGGTATAGTTGAGGCGAACACAACAAGTTCGCCTAAACTAAAAGGTTGCGAGTATGTGTTGTCTATAAATAGTTCAAGAGTTGTTCTCATTTGTAACTTCTGCATCTTTACTAGAACTACTCTGTGTTTACTGTTTGATTGATAATACAAGAAATTGTTTATGAAATCGTGTCTTGTGTGATTGTATTACGTTTGTGACTATTCGAGACATACATATACGTAAGGATTCCGCACTTCGTGTACGTATTATGTGTTTTACAATAGAGATCGATTGGTAGACCCGCTAGACTTACATTTGGTCAAACCGAAAGGCATAACCGTGAACTCATAGTGACCGTCTCGAGTGCGAAAAGCTGTCTTATGGACGTATTCTTCCTTCACTTTCAACTGATCGTACCCGAACCTCAAATCAATCTTAGAGAACCATGACGCCCCTTGCAATTGATCAAAGATGTCATCAATCTGAGGTAAAGGGTACCTATTCTTCACCGTCAACTTATTCAACTCCCGATAATCCATACACATCATCATGCTTCCGTCCTTTTTAACGAAGAGAACGGGTGCACCCCAAGGCGAGACACTTGGGCGTATGAAACCTCTATCTAGAAGCTCTTGCAATTGCTCCATTAACTTTTTCATTTCCGGTGGTGCCAACCTATAAGGTGCTTTGGCCATCGGCTTTGCACCCGGGATTAAGTCAATCCCAAACTCCACTTCCCTTTCCGTTGGTACCCCCGGTAACTCATCCGGAAACACATCCACAAATTGGTTTACAAATGGAACATCGCGAATATCTTTCACCCTTTTTACCACATCCGCAACACAAGCCATGTATGCCTTGCACCCACGCACCATGTACCTTGTTGCCTTAACAAAAGAACACATCTTTACATTACATTTCTTTTCACCTTCTATGTAAATGGACTCACCCGATAGGGAATCGAGTTGTACTGCCTTAGGTCCACATAGAATATTCTCTTTGTTCTTAGACAACCAATCCATTCCTCACATCAAAGTTTCCCATGGACATAGGAACTAAGTCAATAAGGAACGTTTCACCCCCCCCCCCCCGCCCTTAACTTGCAATTCCTATAAACATCAAATACTAGGAAACTCTTATCATTTTCCGCCTCGATTTCTAAGGGTTCATCTAACTTGCTACTTAGAAATGAAGAATGCTTAACAAATTTCAAAGACACAAATGAACGACTAGCCCCCGAATAAAAAAGAACTAGTGCAGGTAAAGAGTTAATCTTGAATGTACCTGACACCACCTTCGAGTTGGTCTTTGCTTCTTCAGCCGAGATGTGGAAGGCTCTACCTTTTGGTCTTGGTATATCTACCTTCTTCTCACTTCCACCTTGCTTCAAATCGGGACAATCCGCCCTATTATGCACGGGCTTGTAACAGTTATAGCATATCCGAATCTGGCTTGTACATTGACTAGCCATGTGCCCCGACTTCCCACACTTATAGCAATTTAGAGTCCCTTTCCTACATTCCCCAAAATGCTCCTTTCCACAAACTTTGCAGCCTCGAGGGGGAAACTTGCCAAAAGTCTTCTTACTAGGGCTCCCGCCCTTTATCTTCTTCACAACCTATTCTACAATCTCTCTCTTCCTCTTCTCCCTTCTAGCTTCATGCCTCCTCAACTCCACTTCTCTTTCCCGACACCTGTTTATCAAGTCTACAAGTGTGGTAAAAGAGGATGGAGATATGCTATCCCTGATCTCCACAGTCAGCATAGCATAAAATTTATCAATCTTAGCCTTCTCTGTCGACACCACGTCCGGACAGAACTAGGCGCGAACAAAGAAAGCCCCAGCCAATTCATCTATTGACTCATTCGTTTGCCTCATGATGAGAAACTCCGTAGTCATCCTGTCCACTGCGGCCTGAGGGCAATGATATTTCAGAAAGGCCGTCTTAAACTCCTCCCAAGGCATGGAGGTCACCCCTAACTCACCTCTCTCCTTTCGGAGATTCAATAACCACTCCTTTGCCCTTCCAGTCAACAGTGGCACACTGAAGATCACCCTATCCTCGGGCTTAGACTTAGTAGTCTCAAAATTAGACTCCATATCTACCACCCACCTGTGGCTAAGGATCGGGTCCGCTTGCCCATCATATTCCTTGGGCTTAATTACCATAAACTCTTTTAGGGTACAACCCTATGGCACCCTTACCTTCTCCTTTAACACATCTTCGAGGGTAAGCTTGATAGCCCCTCTCATTTCTTCCATTAACAAGTTTGTGGCTTGCTCAAAGGCCTTAGCCACTTCTTCCTTAATCAAATCTTAGATTCTTGGATCCAAGGGTTCATTGTTAGCTTCTTCCGCCATCTCTAAACTGAGAAAATGAACCAAAAACACCTTAATCACTTTTTACTTTCAATACTCTAGGTATCCATTACACGTTCACTATTATATGTATTAAGTATATATATACCTACCTATATACATACATATATATATATATATATATATATATATTCATTATTATATGGTTATTATAAAGTCCCTTGCACATTTCGTCTTATTAAACATATTGGCCAGACATGATTAATAATACGTCATGCCCAATTGTAATTACCATCTCCATATAACAAGTTACAAAACAAGTTTCGGCACACATAACACCATAACAACATTCATCATACATATATACATACACCATATATATATATATATATTACCACTTTATCAAATCATTACTAACCTTTCATTTCCGCAAGCTCCGAGTCTTAGTCCAGTCCTTCGTGGATTCTAGTATCATTTTCCCCCATATCAAGAGCATTCGGTTTGAGTCTGGTGCCACCACACCAAATCCCTCAAACCATTGCTCTGATACCAAATTGTAACACCCTTAATTGGAAAACCAATTAAGAAAACATTTAAACACACACCGAAGCTTTTGTCCCAGATATTTTTTTTTCACTTTCGTGTACCGCGAAAAACTTGGGAACTCCCTTCGCGTACCGCGAGGGATTCCCAATTACACCATCCGCAGGAAGGGTTCTCCGCTTACCGCGAAGACCCACTTTTGGCCTGTCCGCAGGAAGATCTCTTGCGTGGCGCGAGAGATTTCCTCCCCACCCTCGCATACCGCGAGGACACCCTGTAAACAGAAAATTAAGGAATTTTGCCCAGTTCCATACTTAGTCAATTTTTTTCATTTTTCACAAAACATCATAACACCAATATAACATCCAAAAAATAAAACGACAGTTATAACAACGGAATAAATGAACGAGGCATGTCGGGTCGGGCCGGATGGGCCGGCGGGCTGGAAGGGGAGCCTCCCCTATAAATAGCCAAGGTCACCACCCATTTCTCTCATTTGCAACTTCTAGAGAGAGAAAGCTGGCGGATCAACCCGAGATTTGAGAAGTGTGTTGCTCCAGAGCTCGTGAGAAGAATCTCCGGACCAGAAACTCGATTCAGGTAACGATCTGGCCTAAATCTGAGTTTTTGTTCGTTTTTGGGTTTCTCGGGTTTTGGATGAAAATGTAACGTTTTTACGGATGAAATTGTAAGGAAAACGTAGATTTGAGTTCCTTAATGATAAGCAAACGTTTTGAATGTAAACAAGTTCGGGATCTTGACGTGATCAGACCCGGATGCGAAAGTTAGGGTTTTTGTGAGGAAGCAGTTCGTGCGTACTTATCAAGTACGCATGAAGCTGATCCTGCGTACTTACCAAGTACGTAAGAAGAGGATCCTGCGTACCTATCAAGTACGCATGAAGAGGGTCATGCGTACTTATCAAGTACGCATGAAGCAGGTACTGCGTATTTATCAAGTACGCATGAAGCAAGGTTTGCGCACTAATTAAGTACGCAAGAGCAAGGCCCTGCGCACTTGCTAAGTGCGCAGGCATCAGGCTGATTAGGTAAAGTCGGTATGTTTAGAAGGTTAAACCGCTAGAGTCGGGATTTGGTCTGATGTGTATTTAACTAATCAATTCAGATCGGAAGTGACGTAGTGGGACCTTTGTTTAGGACAACCCGGATTAGCTTATCAGGTGAGTTCTAGAAGCCCTCTTTTAAATGTTTTATATAATGTTTTCGGGTTGGTGTGCATACATACGAAATGATGTTTTACGAAACGATGTTTATGAAACTATGTTTATAAAATGATGCTTATGAAACTATGTTTACGAAATTAAATGGTTTGGAATGAACGGTTTATGGAAAGAAAGTTTTATGAATGGAATGTTTACGAACGAAATGTTTATAAAGAAATGGTTTATAATGAAGGTAAAATCTTGGATGAGGCTCATAAGTCTCGGTACTCTATCCATCCTGGTACCAATAAAATGTACCAAGATCTAAGGAAGGAATACTGGTGGCCTGGAATGAAGCATGAAGTGACAAAGTACGTAAGCATGTGCTTGACTTGCTCGCAAGTAAAGGCCGAACACCAGAAACCGTATGGAAAGATTCAACCACTTGATATACCGGAATGGAAGTGGGAACACATTACCATGGACTTCATAACCAAGCTACCTCGCACAGCTAAAGGTCATGACACCATTTGGGTAATTGTGGACCGTTTAACGAAGAGTGCTCATTTCCTACCTATTCGCGAGACGTTCTAGTCGGAAAGGTTAGCGGAAGTATTTATTAATTAAGTAGTAGCACGGCATGGGATGCTTTTGACGATCGTATCTGACCGTGACACACGATTCACATCGAGGTTCTGGAAAATATTTCACGAGGCGATGGGCACGAGGCTTAATATCAGCATGGCATACCACCCACAAACGGATGGTCAGTCTGAAAGGACCATTCAGACATTGGAGGATATGATTCGTGCTTGTATTATCGATTTTGGTGGCAGTTGGGACAGTCATCTGCCGTTAACCGAATTCTCCTACAACAATAGTCATCACACGACTATAGGCATGCCGCCTTACAAAATGTTGTATGGGAGGAGATGCAGGACCCCGATTTGTTGGGGTGAGATTGGACAAAAGGAATTAGGGAGTCTTGAAGTAGTAAGTGAAACGTCAGAAAGGTTTGATCAAATCAAAGCACGAATGAAGGCCGCACAAGATCGTCAGAAATCCTATGTGGATAAACGACGAAGGCCTATTGAGTTTGATGTTGGGGACAGAGTAATGTTGAAAATGTCACCCTGGAAGGGAATCATACGATTCAGGAAGAGAGGAAAGTTAAGTCCGAGGTTCGTCGGACCATTCAGGATAATGGCACGGGTTGGTGAAGTCGCTTATCGACTAGAGCTGCCTGATGAGTTAAGTGGGATTCATCCTACCTTCCATGTATCACACTTGCGAAAGTGTTTGGCGGATGAATCGGCTCACGTACCACTTACTGACATCGAAGTCGACAACAGCCTTAACTACACCGAAGAACTCGTGGCCATCTTAGACAGAAAGGAGAAGCGTTTGCGTAATAAGATTATTCAATTGGTTAAAGTACAATGGAAGCACCGAAAGGGATCGGAATCTACTTGGGAAATGGAGACGGAAATGAGGGAGTCGTACCCTCAACTATTTAACTTATGATAGGTTTCGGGGACGAAACCTATTGTAAGGGGGTAGACTTGTAACATCCCAAAAATAAAACGATAGTTATAACAACGGAATAAACGAACGAGGCATGTCGGGTCGGGCCGGATGGGCCGGCGGGCTGGAAGGGGAGCCTCCCCTATAAATAGCCAAGGTCACTACCCATTTCTCTCATTTGCAACTTCTAGAGAGAGAAATCGTAGACAGAGAAAGCTGGAAGATCAACCCGAGATTTGAGAAGTGTGTTGCTTCAGAGCTCGTGAGAAGAATCTCCGGACCAGAAACTCAATTCAGGTAATGATCTGGCCTAAATCTGAGTTTTTGTTCGTTTTTGGGTTTTTCGGGTTTTGGATGAAAATGGAACGTTTTTATGGATGAAATTGTAAGGAAAACGTAGATTTGAGTTCCTTAATGATAAGCAAACGTTTTGAATGTAAACAAGTTCGGGATCTTGACGTGATCAGACCCGGATGCGAAAGTTAGGGTTTTTGCGAGGAAGCAGTTCGTGCGTACTTATCAAGTACGCATGAAGCTGATCCTGCGTACTTACCAAGTACGCAAGAAAAGGATCCTGCGTACCTATCAAGTACGCATGAAGAGGGTCATGCGTACTTATCAAGTACGCATGAAGCAGGTACTGCGTATTTATCAAGTACGCATGAAGCGAGGTTTGCGCACTTATTAAATACGCAAGAGCAAGGCCCTGCGCACTTGCTAAGTGCGCAGACATCAGGCTGATTAGGTAAAGTCGGTATGTTTAGAAGGTTAAACCGTTAGAGTCGGGATTTGGTCTGATGTGTATTTAACTAATCAATTCAGATCGGAAGTGACGTAGTGGGACCTTTGTTTAGGACAACCCGGATTAGCTTATCAGGTGAGTTCTAGAAACCCTCTTTTAAATGTTTTATATAATGTTTTCGGGCTGGTGTGCATACATATGAAATGATTTTTACGAAACGATGTTTATGAAACTATGTTTACGAAATGAAATGATTTGGAATGAACGGTTTATGGAAAGAAAAGTTTTATGAATGGAATGTTTACAAACGAAATGTTTATGAAGAAATGGTTTATAATGAAGGTAAAGGGTTTTGAAAATGAATGAAATGTTTTACGAAAAGAAAAGAAAAGGGCAAAGGTTTTAAAGAAGTCATTACAAATCTAATCTGTTGAATGAAGGGAATTGACGAATGAAGTCTGGGAATGTAATTCCTAGCCTTGTGGTAGATTATGGACAGCGAGCCATAGTTGCCATAAGAACAACAGAGGCAGTGTCTTTGTGGCATGTCAATGGTTTGATGTTGTACAACTGGTAGGGAGTAACGACGGTTACTCAGGGGTTAACGTGACCCTATGTAAGGTTAACTTATGATCCGACGGTGTTATGGCCGTGAGCCATAGCCGTCGATGGAAGTTGTCGGTCTATGGACATGAGAGCCATAGGGGCAACTGAATGGGTATTGTCGGTCCTCGTGCAGTTAAGCCTTGGGGGCAATACAAAAGGGAATTGACGGAATGTATGGTATTGTCGGTCTTCGTGCAGTTAAGCCTTAGGGGCAATACCATACTAAATGACGGTACGAATGGTAACACAGATTTAGATAGTAATGTATGACTTAAAAGAATGTTAAATGTTTTAAACAAATTATCCGTTCAATGTGTTTATGATGAGGATAAATGTTTGAAGGTTTTTAGTGATGAACGAAAGACCCTGTTTTCTTATACATGATGTTAAACCCTAATGAACGATTGAATGATGAACCATTTCTTAAATCGAACGAAAACTAGAACTCACCAGCGTAGCTGACTTTTTAGTGTGCACATTCAGGTTAAGGCAGGTTATGAGGTTGGACGGCGATGCTTGGCTAGCGATGAAGAGTTACCCGGACGCTTATGAAGACTGGCATCATGTTACGTTTTGTTTTCGTTAAGTTATGTTTAGACATGTGTACGCTTCCGTATGTTGAACAATGTAATGGTTATGTTTTAATGAAGTATTTTCCGCTGCGTTATTAGATATTCAAGTTTAAGAACTGTTTGTGAATGAGTAAATCAAACAAGTGAGGCCTCCCGGGTTTGGGGCCGTACAACCAAAAACTCCCAACACTTGGGCATTTTGACCATTACTTAGACATCATATTCACATTATCAAGACTCACCAAAACATCAAGTTTGTACAAATTTACATATCAAACTAGGATTTTCTTTTAAACCCCCAAAATACCAATTCTTGTACGAGAATCCTTCAACACCTCGGACTTGACATTGACATACATCGGAGTTTTGCCTACATAACCACATGAACATTTCACCATTAGTAATGAAGATAAACATAACAAACAAGTATTTATTACTTGTTTCCACCCATTCACCCATTTGACCCGTTTACACCCATTTGGTCATTTAAGGGTTCGTAACACTTGCAAGTTTCATTTCAATCCTTTAACATTCATTTACATCTTTTCATATCCATTATGGTTCTTAGGCCATAACCTCATATCCATTATGGTATTTTAACCATAACCTCATATCTATTATGATTCATAGATCATAACCTCATATCCATTATGATTCATAGATCATAACCTCATTCACACATATCCATTATAGTATTACACTATAACTACATTCATTCATTTCACATATCCATTATAGCATTTCAACTATAACTACATTCATTCGCATAACCATTTAGGTATTTCCATAATAACCATATTCATTCATTTACACATATCCATTATAGTTTTGTCACTATAACTACGTTCATACTTTTTCCACATACTAGTTCATTCATTCATCACATACATTCATTTCAATACATAGCATACATCATAATACATAAACCACCCAATTATCAACATTACTAAGTAAGTGCAAAGGCACTTACCTTTTGAGTTAGAAGATCCCGCACCACCTTCTAGCTTTGCAATTTGATTACCTAAACATATACACCTAGTTTAGTAATCTATCATACATACATATTCACATTACAATTGAGTCCACAACTCAATCTCCATTTCCAACCCAAATTGACCTGTTTTGGTTATCCCCATAACCAAACACCCTCTTTCAACACAAACTCACCTACTTGAGTTTTCTTTCCAATACATTGACACTAATTTCTTATTCAATAACTTTTATTAGGTCAATTTGGTGTTTATTCAAGTGTATATTACCACCTAAACACTTAATCTTCACTAATTCATCATTCTAGCATCATGATCCAAACACCCCCAATTTTCATCATATGAACCCTAACTTTTCAAAATCAAAATCAAAGGGTTCTAGGATGTTAATCACTACTCTTTATCTTTAGTTTAGCTAGATTATCCACAATCTAACACCAATTAACCACATGCATTCAACATTTTTGGATTTCTACAAAACCCACTCACTACCACATTCAAAAGTGAAATCAAAGGGAGATAATCACTTACTTGATGTTAGAAGGATGATGTGCAAGCCAAAACCTTCACCAATTCAAGCTCAAAATGCACGATTTTGCTCCAACACCACTTTTCTCCTTTTCTCTCTTGAGATGAACGATTTCAACATATGAGACACCAACCAATTTGACTTCTTTTAGTCAAAATGGCAGATTTTTCATATTACAACTTAGTCCCTCAACTTTCATTTTACCCATTTCATTCCAAAACTAGTTAAAACTAGTATAACTCCATTACAAACTTGAAACCCACTTGTTTCAACTTATTTCTAAAATATTCTTTTCATCATAATATTTTATTATTTATTTGAAAACGAAACCCGAATTTTAGTTCGTTACATTTAATCACATGTGTTTATGTTTAGTGTTAAAAAATAGTACACAGTAATTTTGTTTTATATGTTTTCTTTTATATCCACTTGAAACTCACAAGTAATTAGGGATACAAACATTTTATCTAAAAATATAAAAAAAATACTTCAACCTGGTTTAGGAATAGAAAGTCAAATTTAATATTATTTTTATTGGTTTTTTATTATCTCTTTTTTTTGTTAATATATATATTTTTCTTTTCTATTATTTTTAACTATATTGTTACTGTTACTGCTACTATATTTTTATTAAAAAGTCATTAGGTAAGACATGTGTCGATTTATATTTAGGAATGCTACATAAGCTTTATATTGAGAAAGTTAGTAACCTACTGTCGTTGTAAATAATTTTTCTTTTGTAACACATCAATTTGTTCTTAACGTCAAGAAAATTGAAAGTCGTCACCCGCAGCATCGCGGCGGAGCATATTTCTAGTTAACTTTAATTACAAGAGACATGAAAATTATAAATAAAATGAAATTATAAACTAAATAAAAATTTATTAAAGCACAAAAAATTTATGTGTTATATCTATAATATAGTATAATATATATATATATATATATATATATATATATTTATATATTTATAGGGGAAGGATCAAGAGAAAACCACAAAGTTAGACGAAAACCGAGAAGACCACTAAAACAATGTGTAATACTATAGGTTACGTATACGTAACCGTAATTTTTTTGTATTCTGTTTACGTATACGTAACATTATGGGTTACGTATACGTAAACCAATATTTAAATGATTTTTTAGTAAAAATGTGTAATATTACATTGATAATTTTATAAAAAAATAAAAATAAAATAAAATAAAAAACAAATATTACTATATTATTGTTTACAATTGGTTTTTTTAGTGGTTTTCTCGGTTTTCGTCTAACTATGTGGTTTTCTCTAGAACCCTCCCTAATATATATATATATATAGGAAAAGGATCATGTGTAAACCACTTTTTATTGTGTCAACCAAAAAATCAATTTTGAACCATTCATTTAATTTCATAATATTATAATTAGTGGTCCAAATTAAATATGATTTCTTTTTTATAAATGAGTGGCTAAAAATGATACAAGGGTGCAATGGTAATTTAACTTTTTTTTTCTCTCTCGCATCACAATCATGCATTAAATTATTACATTAAATTAATATTACTATATATAAACTTAATTTATTATTTATGTAAACCTATAAAATTGTTTTATTTAAAATTTTACTTATTATAAAGTTAAGAGAGTGTTTGGGATTGCGTTGGAAAACTGTTTATTGACTTATTGGCTTTTCAAAAGCCAATAAGCTAAAAAAAGTGTTTGGCAAACATAAAAGCAATTTTTATTTTAACTTTTTGATAAAGCTAAAAAGTTGTGTTTTAAGAAGCCACAAATTCTTGGCTTTTCAAATGGATTTTGGCTTTTGCAATAAAATATTACCACTCTACCCTAAACAATTTCTAACAAATACATATATAAAATATAAAAATGTCCATTTTGGTCATTTTACGTGAATAACCTAAGACAAATACTTTTAAAAAAATAATTTTTAGACTTATTGACTTTTCCCACCACAAAAGCTAATTCAAACACTTTTTTAAAAACTACTTTTCAAAAAGTTATAAGCTAATAATCACTTTTAACAAAAAAACACTTTTGGTGTTAAATAATCAATCCCAAACACCCTCTAAAACTATTTAAAGTTTTATTTATTATAAATTTAAAATAATATTTTATTTAAAATATTGAGAAATATTAAATGTTATTTAAAATTTCATATACTAAATGTATAAGTAATCGATCATGGTTCTATGCCGGTACCGTAACGAAACGAACTGATAACGGCGTCATCATTATAAAAACCAGTAACGTTATTTTTTGTTTTTTTGTTTTCTAGAGTTGTAAAACACTTGCCGATATCCATTTGAGCATGTAACGACTTTATTGTTAGCTTTTATCTTTCTTTTTCTATGTGAGTGTCCGTTCCGTAGCGAAACAAACAGATACCAACCAAATTCTCGTCACGTATTGCGGAGGAATCCCACTAGTTAAATATCGATGAAATTAGCATATGTAACTTAAATTTTTTGTTGTTAATAAGAAACAAAAAATATTATAAATTATCATTTTTTTTGTTTTTAATTAATGGCGTCGTCATTAATTAAAATATTTAATTAACAAAATTAAAACATAAATTAGTATATATGTCGCTAGTTTTTGTAATATAAAAATAAATTATTTACATTTCAAAACCCTAATATTTTGATGTATAGTTTTTTATTACAAGCGAAATCGTTATTTAAAAATAACAAATAAAATGAGTTATTTGTATATGTTGAACACAACTCTACTTAATTATTTATATTTGAGCAACAGATTTCTTGGTCTTTTAACCCTTAATTCACATTCATTTGAATCTTCTAAACATTTATATGCAAAGTTTATATGAAAACTTTGATCTTTGATGCATATGCATACGTAAAGTGTATTAATTTTGTAATTTTTTTGGTAAAACTAATGATATGTAATATGATTAATTATTTTGTAATATGTTACTAGCAATTACATGTATGTAACAATGTACTACATATTTAACACGATATTTACATATATATTATAAGATTTTACTTATATGTAATATGATATTACATATATGTAATAACATGAGATTACATATATGTAATATGTTAATATATGTATGTAATATCTTACTCCATATGTGTAATATAAACAATTACATATTTGTTCATCTTACATATGTATGTGATTGTATATTACATATATGTAATTATTTTCATTTATTATAAATTTTAATCTTTTACATTTATTTTATAATAAAACAAATTATTGTTGAATGCACATGGTTATTATCTAAATACATGATTAAACAGACATTAAAAAAAATTATAATAAGACCATACTTAATTGTTTCTTACATATATGTAATAATAGACGTTAAAAAAATTTATATAGCAAAAGTATAATAAAATTAAAGATAGAAGAATTCTCTATTTAATAGTGTAACTTTTATAAAAAAAATAAAAATTAATAAAAAAGTTATTAATATTCTAAAAAAGAGAGGATTTTGAATAATTATATTTATATCTATATTACATATGCAATAACAGACGTTAAAAAAATTAAATTGTATAAAAAAGTGATTAATATAATAAAAATGAGGGCGGATATTTTCAAAAAAGAGGGAAATTTGAATAAATAGAATCTTTTATTAACAAAATAGGTGGAGCATGCAATTACCATGTTTGTTTAAATTTCGATATAAGTAATTTTTACATATTAGATATTATTAACAAAAACATTGTACAAAAGGTTATTAGTACTCATAGAGGGAATATTTTTAAAAAAATGGAATATTGAACAATTAAATTTATGTTTATGTTACATATATGTAATTATTCCTTACGTGTATGTAGCAACAAACGTTAAAAAAATAAAAATTTATATAGCAAGACTATGCTCGAATTAAAGATAAAAAACGTTCTATTTAATGGTGTGATTTTTATAAAAAAAATAATATTGTATAAAAAAGTTATTAATATTAAAAAAAATAAGGGGGAAAGTTGATTAGGTGGAATTTTTAAATATTAAAAAATGATGGGAATGTTACTTTTACCAAAATACCCTTTTAATATAAAAAAATGTTTATCAAGTGTCTTTTTCTTATTGGGTTAATTGGTTTACACATGAAAATATGGTTTAAAATTGATCCCTATCATATATATATATATATATGATTAGGTTCAGGTAAAAAGGATTTTAATTGTAAGAAGGGTGAGAAGGATTTAGGGCCATTAGATCAAATTATAGAAAAGATTTAATAGTTGAGATTAAATTGTAGAAGAAAAAGTTGTTAAATGGTATTTTAGTCTTGGCCACTTTTGTTGACTTTTTATCAAGTTCCCCCCTCATTTTAAAACGTTCATAACTTTTACATACGACATTTTTTTTCAAAAAAATTACACCATAAAAACGAGCGTTTTTTTATCTTTAAAACGAGTATAGTGTCGTTATAAACAAAAACGAAATTTTTTTTTACGTTTTCCAGCTCATTGTGTAATTAGTTAGGTCAATGTGTAATACAAGTTCATTGTGTAATACAAGTTCAATGTGTTATACAAGTTCATTGTGTAATACAAGTTCATTGTGTAATACCACGTCTGGTCATTGTGTAATACAAGTTCATTGTGTTATATGTATTTATCATTGTGTTTTACGTTTTCCAGCTCATTGTGTAGTTACTCAGGTCATTATATAATACAAGTTCATTTTGTAATACAAGTTCATTTTGTAATACAAGTTCATTGTGTAATACAAGTTCATTGTGTAATCCAAGTTCATTGTGTAATACCACGTCTGGTCATTGTGTAATACAAGTTTATTGTGTAATTAGCCAGGTCACTGTGTAATACAAGTTCATTGTGTAATACAAGTTCATTGTGTAATACAAGTTCATTGTGTTATACAAGTTCAATGTGTAATACAAGTTCAATGTGTAATACAATTTCATTGTGTTATATGTATTTATCATTGTGTTTTACGTTTTCCAGCTCATTGTGTAGTTAGTAAGGTCATTATGTATTACAAGTTCATCGTGTAATACAAGTTCATTGTGTAATACCACGTCTAGTCATTGTGTAATAACCGGTCATTGTGTAATACAAGTTCATTGTGTAATACAAGTTCATTGTGTAATTAGTCAAGTCATTGTGTAATTAATCAGCTCATTGTGTAATACAAGTTCATTGTGTAATACAAGATCATTGTGTTATACAAGTTCAATGTGTAATACAAGTTCATTGTGTTATATGTATTTATCATTGTGTTTTACGTTTTTCAGCTCATTGTGTAGTTAGTTAGGTCATTGTGTAATACAAGTTCATTGTGTAATACCACATCTGGTCATTGTGTAATACAAGTTCATTGTGTAATACAAGTTCATTGTTTAATTAGTCAGGTCATTGTGTAATACAAGTTCATTGTGTAATACAAGTTCATTGTGTTAAATATTTTTCATCATTGTGTTATATGTTTTCATCATTGTGTTTTACGTTTTCCAGCTCATTGTGTAATTTGATCAAATATGTCAGGTCATTGTGTAATATGCTCATTGTGTAATATCAGTTCATTGTGTAATATCAGGTCTGATCATTGTGTAATATCAGACCTTGTACTACACATTGACCTGCTGTATTACACATTGACCTGGTATATTACACATTGACCATTATGCCCTCCCTTTAAAAACAATAAAATGACACATGTCAAGCTTAGAATCCTTCTTACCCTTCTTATTTTTAAAACTCTTTTTACTATAACCTAACCCTATATATATATATATATATATATATATGGATTAGGTTCAGGTAAAAATGATTTTAATAGTAAGAAAGGTGAGAAGAATTTAGGACCACTAGATCAAATTGTAGAAAATATTTAATGGTTGAGATTAAATATAGGAGAAAAAGTTGTTGGAAGAGTATTTTAGTCTTGGCCACTTTTGTTGATTTTTATTAAGTTCCCCCCTCATTTTTAAACGTTCATAACTTTTACGTACGACATTATTTTTTCAAAAAAATTACACTATAAAAACGAGCGTTTTTTTATCTTTAAAACGGGTATAGTGTCGTTATAAACAAAAATGAATTTTTTTTTACGTTTTCCAACTCATTGTGTAATTAGTCTGGTCAATGTGTAATACAAGTTTATTGTGTAATATAAGTTCAATGTGTAATACAAGTTTATTGTGTAATACAAATTCATTGTGTAATACAAGTTCATTGTGTTATATGTATTTATCATTGTGTTTTACGTTTTCCATCTCATTGAATAGTTAGTCAGGTCATTGTGTAATACAAGTTCATCGTGTAATACAAGTTCATTGTGTAATACTAGGTCTGGTCATTGTGTAATACAAGTTCATTGTGTAATTAGTTGGGTCATTGTGTAATTAGTCATGTCACTGTGTAATACAAGTTCATTGTGTAATACAAGTTCATTATATTATACAAGTTCAATGTGTAATACAAGCTCATTGTGTTATATGTATTTATCATTGTGTTTTATGTTTTCCAGCTCATTGTGTATTACCAGTTCATCGTGTAATACAAGTTTATTGTGTAATACCACGTTTGGTCATTGTGTAATATCTGGTCATTGTGTAATACAAGTTCATTGTGTAATTAGCCAAGTCATTGTGTAATACAAGTTCATTGTGTAATTAGTTAGGTCATTGTGTTATACAAGTTCAATGTGTAATACAAGTTCATTGTGTTTTACGTTTTCCAGCTCATTGTGTAGTTAGTCAGGTTATTGTGTAATACAAGTTCATCGTGTAACACAACTTCATTGTGTAATACAAGTTCATTATGTAATACAAGTTCATTGTGTAATACCACGTCTGGTCATTGTGTAATACAAGTTCATTGTATAATAAAAGTTCATTGTGTAATTAGTCAAGTCATTGTGTAATGCAAGTTCATTGTGTAATTAGTTAGGTCATTGTGTAATACAAGTTCATTGTGTCAAAAAAATTTCATCATTGTGTTATATGTTTTCATCATTGTGTTTTACGTTTTCCAGCTCATTGTGTAATTCGCTCATTATTGTGTAATTTGCTCAAACATGTCAGGTCATTGTGTAATATGCTCATTGTGTAATATCAGTTCATTATGTAATATCAGGTCTGATCAGTGTGTAATATCAGACCTTGTATTACACATTGACCTGGTATATTACACATTGACCATTATGCCCTCCATTTAAAAACAATAAAATGACACATGTCAAGCTTAGAATCATTTTTATCCTTCTTATTTTTAAAACTCTTTTTACTATATATATATATATATATATATATATATATATATATATATATATATATATATATATATATATATATATATATATATATATATATATAAATATATAGATATAGATATGGGAAGTATTAAATACAAAGTCCGCATAGCATACAAAGGATACAAAGTAATTTGGATGCGTCGCATGTTCCTTTTTAATTTTAGTGGGAAGAATATTTTTGTCATTCTACCAGTTATTAGTTAAACGTAATTTTATTTTTTCCGTGATTTTCCATAGTATGATTTTTTGAATTCGTTTTAGAATAAAACGTGAATTTCAAATTGAAATCACATTAATTTGGGCAAAACGGAAATATAATTGAAATCTCCTTTCCATTTTCATCGAAATCATATTTCCATTTTCCGTAATTATTTTTACGTAAAATTCCGTCATTATTGAAAGAAGCTTGCAGCGCTTAAATAAACGGAAATAGTTTGAATGAATGGGGTTGCAGCGCTTAAATAAAGGTGATATATATGGGAAGGTTCTAAAATAAACGTGATATATACGTATGAGAAGGTGCTTAAATGCATAATTTTGGCTTAAAGGCATAAAATCACGTGAAAAACATGATTACGAGATTAAATTTTGCGTGATTGCGAGATTAAATCACGTTTTTTGCGTGATTACATGAAAAAAATCACGTAAAAACGTTATTATTAAAAAAAATTCAGCGCTTGTGAATACAAATTTGCATGTATGCCCTTTTTAACATGGACGACTCGCAATGTTTTTTAAAGTAATTACGTTTATGCCACCACGTTTATCCCAACCCTAGATCATATTAATCGGACGGTTGGAGACCCTTCGTACGATTTGTGGCCTTTGTACGATAACCGGCCTATATATATATATATATAAGTTAATGAGTTATAGGTAAATTATTTTATCTTCAATGACGATAATTGAGCATTGACGACCCTGATTCATCATCACCATCTCTAATTTATTATAAATTATAATCAATGTCTTAATCGATATTCATAATTAACAATTAGTGTTCCTAATTGAGCCAGTTGGCCATCAATTATCCTAGCAGACCATCATTGACAATAACTGACCATAAATGACCCTTATGGATGGTCAGTGACCCTAGCATTAATAAGGTGTTCAATACTAAAGATGTTTGTATTGGAAGAACAATGGAGGGTATAAAGCTACTAGCTTCTTATGGATAAAAAATAGATTAAAGGCGTTTAATTTATATTGGACCCATTGGTGTAATTTTCATTTCACTTTATAAGGTACTTGGTGTGTTTTGTGTTTTGGGCCTAGCTTCTTACCAGTCTCGGTTTTTCTTTCTAATATATTACCATAGTAAAAACTAGTCATCATTGACCCTATGTAGCCATTAATAAATCTAATTGATCCTATCTAACCATTAATGACCCTAATTGAGCATCATTGACCATAATTGACCAAATAACTATAACTGATTCTACTTGACCATGAATAATTTTATAACTGCTTATAGGTGTTTGAACCGGATAACACACTAAAATCATATCTGGATCGAATCACTAGCAAACATAACTCTTGAATCACTCCTAAATGGATATAGACAGGTGTTGTGAATCATAAACAAACAAACAAAAACAGAAAAATAAATCAAAGCATCATAGATAAATGAAATGTGTATGATTCATTTACTAAATCTCCTCACACGCTCCATACTATTATTTCCACCCTAGGTGAGTTCCCCTGGGTGGTGATTCACACTCTAGACACACACCCTCCTAATGAGAGGTAGAAACCTATTTATAGGAGGTCCATGCTTTGTTATTCAAGCCACCGCCAAACAGCCTGAAAAACGAACTCAATCACAAGTGTAGTGTGTAATCGTAACTGTACTTGCGATACTATACTTGCGATTGATACAAGTATTTGATCGTAACTATACTTGTGGTTGATTAATTGAAAGCATCAGTCTTAAATAGAGGTGCACAAAACGGTTTTTTAACCCGAACCGGTTCGACCCGACCCGAACCGGTTTGGTCAACGGAAAGTCAAAACCGGTTTGGCCCTACACCGGTTCAGGTTAACCCGGTTTGGAGGCAAGGAAATCCCTAACCTATTAAACCGGTTAGGGTTGGGTTGAAACCGGTTTGTGTGTTAAACCGGTTTTAATTAAAAAAATTGAATAAATTCAAATAAATTCGATATTTTTAATAAAAAATAAAAATATATATATAACAAATATAAAACATAAAGTGCAACGTTTATTAATATTTTGAAAGTTCAGAAATTAAAAAACATGACAAGATAAAATTATAAAATTGTAAAACATTACAAATGACGATATATATTTTTATTTTTTGGAATATTGATTGATTATTCTTGTGCGTTGTCTTCAGAATTGGAGCTTCGTAGCCTTGCATCTTCGACTAGTTCTTCATCGGTGACTGGTTCGGATATTCCAAGATCAACCTCGTTGTTGTGTATGATTTCTTCGGCTTGAATTTCGTCTTCGAGAGAAGTTTGGTCTTGTATCATATCCATCGCATCCAAATGGTCCTTCAAGAAAATGCACATTTCCATCGCTAGGGGGGTGAGTCTAGTCCTTCGTATCGATAAGACCCAGCCACTAAAAGAAAACGCAGATTCCGAAGCTACCGTGGAAGCTTGGACGGTTAGTACATCACGGGCCATGGCGGAAAGAATCGGAAATGAAGCTTCGTTTTTTTTCACCAAGCCAAAATATCAAACTCCTCAAAAAGAATAGGAGGCATAAACGCTAAAAAGTTTGTGCCAATATACCTTCCGAGTTCGCTACTCGGGGTGGTACCTCGAGCCCGTTTACTAAATTCATTTAACATTTCGTTATATAAATTCAAATTAACATCTCTCGCGCTACCACTTAATGATGTACCCATTGTATCATGTGGAGTCGGAGTTGTACCATATTTATGTAAATAAACATCAAATAAATCTTATAAACATTTGTTAAAATATGTTTTTGTACTTTGTGCAAAATGAATGTCTTCACTATCCAAATTCAAAACGTTCGTAATTCTATCAATCAACGTTTCAACCCCGAAAACATTTATGGTAGGGTTTAACGCGGCGGCACAAGTTATAACGGGAGGCATTTCTTTAAAATATTTTACTAATTTTTCTTTCATCGGTTATATCATTTTTTGTAAAAAGAGTGCTTTTATTTTCAAGTTCATACAACTTGTTAGCCATTAAATATATTTTTTTTAGAGTTAATGGACTTGTGGGATAATAAACACCGGATAAAAAAGTGGTGGCGGTTTTGAAAACTTCAAGCAATTCAGTTACGTCTTTTAAAATGTCCCAACTCGTAGACGAAAACTTTAGAATTTTACGACGAGATTTTGAGGCAAGCATTTCATGAAATATTTCTAAAGTTTCTCTTTGTCGTAAAGCGCTATAAAACATATTATAAGTCGAGTTTCATCTTGTCTCGACGTCCCAATTCGGACCTAAGCAAAGATTATTCGTTTCACGACAAAATCTAATATAATCATGGTATCTTTTTTTGTTACTAAAAATATCTTTAAGCATTAATCGAAAAGCATATGTTAAGTTTGAAACCTATTCAATTGCAAGCCCGGCTTGCACCACCAAGTTAATGATGTGTGCGACACATCGACTATGGAAAAAAAGGCCGTTGCAAACCGGTTTATATTTAATTTTTAGTTTTTGAACCGCATTTGTATTATTAGATGCATTATCAAAAGACATTGAAAAAAGTTTATTTTATAATTTAAATTCGGTTATAACACCATCTAATATATAAAATAAATTTTCGCCGGTGTGTGGATATTCAAACAAATCAAACGCGATTGTACGCTTCATCATTTGCCACGTTTTGGGATCAACCCAATGCGCGGTAACGCAAAGGTACGAATCTGGTATACCATGTGGAGCCGACCAAACATCGGTGGTTAAGTTTACACCGATTTTCAAATTTTCAAAACCCAAAATTAATTCTTTTTTTCACATTTCTATACAATCTCGTCTAAGGGTGATGCGACTTACTTGATGATAACGTGGTTGAAGTGTCTCTTAAATCATCCTTGTCAAGCACGGATTGTCAAAGTGGTTGAACGGCAATCCTTCTTGAGTCACTAACCTCGCCATTCGATCTCGAACAATATTTGGATCAAAGTTCCAAATTCCTCCTTCGCTTGTCATTGAGGCTTGACCTTCACTTGGAATTCTCTTCAAGGACGGGCAATATTTTTCCATATGCGTTTTCAAACTAGTGTTTGAATCTTTCCCCAAAAACACACCACACATCTTGCACCGAGCACGTTCCTTCCCGTTTGACAACAAACATAAATCGTAATTACACCAAATTGCCGGATTTCTCGTTGTTGGTCGAATTTTCACAACGCTAACTTCGTTTGAGGAACCACCAACACTACTTGCCATGGTTTTTTTTAAGAGTTTAGAGCGAGTTTAGAGAGCGTTTAATGGGTTTAAAGAGCGGTTTGAGAGATTAGAGAGTTTAGATCGAGGTGTGATCAACCCTAAACACCCCCCACCTATTTATATTGAGTTAAGGGTGAAAATATGACAAAAACGGCTAGAAAACTCTCCAACGACTATAAAGCCGTTTAGTAACGGCTATAAACCGTTCAACGCGAAAAACCGGTTTAAACCGGTTTAAAAACCGGTTTTGTGGACCGGGTTGGGAGAACCGGTCCGTAACCCGGTGGGCTCCAGAATATGACAAACCGGTTTGTAACCGGCGGTTTCATTCTGGTTTGAACCGGTTTAGGGTAAACCTGTTTAGTTTGAACCGGTTTTCGGGTTACGCCCGGTTTGAAATTTCAAACCGGGCTTTTTGCCCATCTCTAGTCTTAAATATACCCTATAATCTCCCCATAGACTGATGCTATCAATTTTTGTCCGACTTTGTCTTGCGTCTTCATGAACCAACTGATAAGACTCTGAATGATGTAGATCAAAAGCTTCAAGTAATTCTCCCCTAATAATGATGTATCAAGATACTCGTTTTACATATTTTCCGGTTTGAAATACAAAAGTAATTATCCCCTTATAATGAAGTATCGAGATACTCGTTGCCTAAATTTTCATGTATGAACTAATGAATCTTCTGATCTGTGTCATGTAAATCTAAATCTTCAAATATTCGTCACCCTGTTATAAAACATCTCAGATACTCATATCTTACATATTCATGATCTAAATTCTAAAAAGGTTGGAATCACATATGTAAAGATAGAATCTCGAACAATCTTGTCACAAAAATGCTTGACTTCGTCATACGCTTAATATTTTGTGCCTTCTCTACCCCTAAAAATGTCAATTTTAAGTCGTTGATCCACTCTATCTTGTGTCTTCATAACTCGACTGATAACCCGAAGCTTTTCGTGGTGAATCTCCCCCTCAAGTGTAGACCCTTCTATTTTTTAGACAAATGATAAAAATTTGAAACACCGCTCAAATAACGACGAGTAACCCGCTTCATCACAAATACACTTGACTCGTCAAACACAGGCCCGTCAAAATTTAATATTCAAAACGGATCCACAACAGAATTGACGTTCCATTTTCGAAAGAAACGAACCAGTCCAAAATAACCACATCGGACCTTTTATAGTCAGGTTACTTCATTCATTTAAATTGGGAATGGGCCGCCATTTTGTTGCAAATGGGCCAACTTTAAGCAAATTTCAAAGAGGTAATGAATATTAAATGAAAAGGGGGCCGACTTTTAGTCTCTAATAGATCTCCTCGAAATGGTAAAACATATGTTGATTATTAGAGAGTGTTCTTTATTCTACAAAACACTTGAGACTAAATATTAATAAGGTCCTTTACATGGTCGTTGAGATTTATGTTTCAGCTTACGATGCTTCTTTTAAAATAGTAGAGTTTATGCCAAATAATTGGAGACTAAAAATCAGTCCTTGTTCCTTTCCAATACAAAAAAGCGTTCAAGACTGTATATGAGTCCCTAATTTGTTCCATTTTGGGAGTAGTATGAGCTGATTTTCAATGTCCAATATTTTAATCCGTATTAGAGACTGAAGATCGGTCTCCCATACATTTCAGCCATTTTCCATTACAGAGGGAATGTATTTGGTACTGAAACTCAGTAGTCAATTAGATTCCCTCCAAAACCTTATATACCGCAGACATATTTATGATTGAAATTTAATCTCAAATAAGGTGTCAAAATATTAGTTACTGAATTTCAGTCACCAGCATAAGTCACGTAAAAAACAGTCTCCAATGTTATCAATAACTGATAAATCAATCCAAGTTATTACGTATTCGAGATTGATATATCAGTCTCTAATGTTCACTTTCATTTTGTAGTGGAATTACATATATGTAATAACAAAATTACATATGAGTAATAATAGAATTATCATCGTGTTAATCCTGTTTTTCATATTCATCGTGTTCTTTATATTCACGAAATCAATGGAATGGTTTGTTAAGAAAAGACAATGAAACATACCTTGGAATCCCTACGAATAGCAGCTAGGTGTCGAATTACATATATGTAATAAGACAGTTATATATATTTAATTATATGGAGGCATGGACTTGACGTTCTTCGATGGAATCAATTTCTTGATGAGAAATTATGTTTTTCGATTTCCATTTTCTAGGGTCATCGTAGGACTAAAGAAATAGACGAAGCTTGCAAAAATCTTGAAGAAATTGATGGAACCTTGCAAAAAATACTTTTCAATAGCTTGTTCTTGATGACAAAATCGTATTATCGGTGTTCGGCTTTCTTGTTCATAGTAGGACTCAAGAAAATTTCATCGTAGGACTCAAGAAAATGATGAAACCTTGTAAAAAGTCTTGAAGAATTAAGTGGAAGATGACTAAATTGTGAGAATGAATATGATTTCATTTGAATTTAGTCAATAACATAAATTAGACATGAAAAAAGTATTCAAAATAATTTATTAACTACCTGAAGATACACTAGCTAAACGGGAAGTTCTAACTAGACGATCCACAAGGTGATAAGGTTTGAAGAGTAGGAACATCGATCCTGCAAGACGAACAACGCCGTTAGCCTCGTTACAGGGAAAGGGTTTTCTCGGTAACCACCCTCCGGCGTGAGAGTAAGTATTTGTTTCTCAGAAAGAATGTAGTAAGAGTGGTGAATGCAAGATGCATGTTCCTGAGGGCAAGGCCCTGTATTTATAGCCGAAGGATGATGACCTGGCGGGTATTATGATTGGGGGAACGTCGCCATCAGGAATATCATTGTGGTCCCCCAGGTGACAACTGTTAATGGTGTCGGCTTTGTCTTATCTGGTAGGACCACTTGTGTGCATGAGAATTATATCCCTACTCCTGACATTCCTGAAATGGCAGCGTGGTCCCCCTTACTGTACGCCCATGAGCCTTTGTCTTTATGCAAGGTACTGTTGGTTTGTCCTTACGTGGGAGAGGAGCCTTGTGGAGGAAGTCTCCTACCCTTGCGCAAACCTACGACGCGCATCTATTGGTTTCGCGCGGACCCTACGTCATCAAGTCCTCCCGGTTCGAAGTGACGCGCATCTCAGTTTAGCGCGTTGCTTTGAACTTATGAGCGAGTTTGGACCGTGATTTGTGGGGAATCTTCTTTTAGGTGCGCGTGGCGTCTTTCAGTGATTGATTTGACAGTTGACTCTTCCTGATGGTGCCTATGTCAGCCTTAATGAGTGCTTTTGGACTTTCCCTGATTTAACCATCTTTTTCCCTGACTTCCGACGTTTGCAGGCCCATGGGCCCCGCATATTTGCACATTTTTTTAGGGTCGCAGGCGTCGCATTAAATGCGAAGCCTATAAAAAGGGGGTTAGGGTTTCTTTTTCACGCAATTCCTTCCATTTCTTCTCCCTTTCTTTCCTTTCGTCCTTTGTGTTCCCAATCTCTGTCGCCATGGCTTCTAAATCTAAAGGCAAAATTAAGAGCATGGGGAGGCATCCCCATCGAAACAACTTGCATTAAATGGAGTCAGGACGAATTTGGTAAACTTTGTGACATGCTCTCTTTTAACCAGGAATGGGGGTTGGAATTTCCCTCGTCTGGTATGACGGCGGCTGTCACACCCCGCCTCAGGCACCCCCTGGACGTGTGCGAGCCCGATTGGTATCGCTTGGTTACTTGATTTCAGAGTTTTATAAAATAAAGCGTAAGTCTTTCTCAAAGGATCGTTTCATTATTCTTTCAACCTCAAGGGTAGTAATTGTAAATACCAAAACTCAGTTGAAAAACAAAAGCCTTGTATTTACTTTATAAACATAGGGTTTCAATACCCTTCTCATTTGATTACAAAACAAGTTTGAAATCAAATACATGATAAGCCACTGGAAATAGTTCCAACACAGGGTTGATCAGTTCCCTAGTCCTATTTCCTTTCTTTAGGATTTTCCTTTACACGAGGTCGGAGAATCCTACGTGCATTCCATCCTTTTTCCTGTGCCAGATCTTACGTCTGCCCGTATACACCTCTCATCATATTTTACTCATTACCTGAAAAACATTTTGAAAATAAAACGTCGGCGCGAACGCTGGTGAATATAATGTCTTGACATAAAATCATTTTGGCACAAATAAGTACACGTGTCGGCGTGGCGGTCCGCCACGTGTACACGTGTCACAAAACATGACCATTAGTCACTATACACGTGTCACACGAGGATTTATTACTAAACGGCCAAGTAGCGGACCGTTACCATATATGGTGGCAGTCCGCCACCCAAAGACTTAGGGTGGGGGGTTTCCTTAGCCGACCTCTACCGACTGAACACACCCGTAGCAGACCATTAGGCTTGACCTTAGCGGACCGCTAAGGTCTACAATTCTTAATTTTTCATTTTTGAACCCTGAACTTTAATGTAATCATACTTATAGTCCCTAGGGTTTACCTTTTGTCAAATCTTGTACATTTTTGTGGCAGGTGTTACATTCTCCCCACCTTGTTTTAAACTCGTCCTCGAGTTTACTCAAACAGGTGTGGATATTTCTTTTTAATTTCAGACTCCAGTTCCCACGTGTACTCAGGTCCACGTCTGGAGTTCCATTTCACTTTCACAATAATTAATTTCTTTCTTTTCAATCTATTTTCTTGCTTGTCCTCGATTTGCAAAGGTTGTTCCACAAACCCTAACTTTTCATCTACCTCTACATCTTGTAGGGGCATTACCAGAGATTCATCTTCTAAACACTTACGCAGATTTGACACATGGAATACATCGTGTACTCCATTCATTGTATCTGGTAGTTCGAGTTGATAAGCCACAGGCTCAACTCTTTTTTTAATTTTAAATGGTCCTACAAATCTAGGACTTAATTTCCCTTTATTTCCAAATCTTACAACACCTTTCTAGGGTGAAACTGTAGAAGCATGTTTTTGTAACTATAGATTAAATTCTATGTATCGGTGTACTGGGCAAGTACGCAGGAGGGTGTTCCTGCGTATTTAGCTTGTTCACCGGTTTGGTCCTGCGTACTTGTCAAGTACGCATGACCAAACCCTGCGTACTTAGACAAGTACGCAGGTAGTGTTCCTACCGCTATAAATAGAAGACTTGTCTTCATTTGTAGGTGGAACTCTGGAACTAGGTTGAGAGGTGTCCGGGTCGGGACGAGCTCTCCCGACCCCTGGACCGTGAGCTTAGATGAGAGATGTGTGCTCCTTCGGTATGTAGTCTGTAATACGGGATGACTTCTATGTTATGGATTACGTGTCGTTTCATTATCTTTTGTTTATGTTCGTGTTTCTCTGTCTCGTTTCTTAGTTCCCACACAAATCACAGAACAGGTCTGTGTATTTCCGCTGCGCAACGAGGCTCCTGGGACCTACAAGTGGTATCATAGCCTCGGTGTTCATTGATTTGTGTTTCAGTTTTGGGTTTTAGGGTTTTTGAGCAGATCTGAGTTATAAAAGTTCGCTACTTTTTTCTTGCAAAAATCCTCAAATCTGAGTTTGTTATCACTTCATTTTGTGTTTGGAAGGCTAAGGGTTTGTTAGATGATGATTTCTAAGCTTTTGGAAGCATCAATTTCTCAGATCCATCACTTTTCGATCATTCTCCTCAAGATCCGTCAAGAACACTGTTATACTGAACAAGTACGCAGAATCACCTTTTCTACGTACTTTCTAAGTACGCATGGGTTAGCCCTGCGTACTTAGTAAGTACGCATGAGAAGTGACCTGCGTACTTAGCTAAGTACGTAAGAGCATTTCTCTGCGCACTTAGCAAGTACGCATGGGTACTTGGCTTTGCATATTTACTAAATACGCATGAACACCCTTTATGTGCGTATTTACTAAGTACGCATGAACTAACATCTGGGATTAAAAAAAATTGTAGAGTAAATTTGTATGCGTGTTTCGGGCCATTTTTGAGAAGATAGTAATTTTGGTTTTTTCGGACCAGAATTTGTATACGATGTGGCTTGGCGAAACACGGACGAGATTTTTGTTGGATGATACCACTTGTCATACATTGTTTAAGTGTCCATACCTGAAAATTTAGGCTACAAGTATCCGGGATACTTATTTAATAGGGTATGAATGTTGAACTAATGGGATCAATTGGGTCGTCATCGGCTAAAGGTTTCGTTCTATTTGTGAAGATGTGTCTGCTTTGGGTCTTTCGGAAAAAGAATCATCTTGTTTAGGTATTCAAACCTGAATATGTAGGCTACGAGTATCCGGGATACTTCTTTAATAGGGGATGAATACTGGAACAACTTGAACCCAAATATTTGTTGTTTTGGATCTTTGCAAAGAAATAAAAGAATAAAATCCTGGAGTTGGCTAGTTGTGTTTTTTGAGGATTTGAGTGAAGTGAGGATGAAGCTGGTCATAGTTTACAGAGAAATGGGGGGATGTATCATCAACCGTGATTTCTCATGTAAACTATATTTTTCGTGCTCATTGGTCAAGCATGTGTTCAAGATTTGATGTGATTCAATTATGATGGGATTTCTCATTTGGGATCTGGGCGGAATCCAGATAGACAACCTAGTTATAGAACTTCACCGCGGTGAACGTATTCAGATTAGGAGGTGTGAACCCGGAATGAAGATCTAATTGAAGAATGTTGGACTTTGGATATAAAGTGATCACTGTTGAGCATGATTTTCGTGTTTGATTCTACCGTGTGTTTTCAAGATGAAGCGGGATATCCGTTGGATTATTAGTTGAAGATGGAACCTTTTATCATTGGCCGATGGGATAGGAAACATACCCTTGTTTATGGTCTAGTCAGATGGAGCTTAAACTGAAAGGGGATATTGGAAATGAAAATCTTCGGGAATTTGGTTGACTCGTGAAGATACAGGATAGAGTTGGACACATCTGGTGTGAAGACTTAAGTTTATCTTACTAGAATTCCTTTGGGAGCTGATTAGTTTGATGTAGGTTATTGGAAACTCAAACTCTCTATCATATGCCAGCTGATTTGGAGTTGTCTTAGTCTACTATTGTTACCTGGTTAGGAAGACATTGTCAGACTCAGAGTTCTAAGTCAGGGTGGAGCAAGCTACTGCTGAGAGGATGAACTACAATGAGTTGTGTTGGGTTAGTTGGTTCTAATTGAAGCACTTGGTTTGGTCTACAATGAAAGCTACAGTTATGAGGGAGTCGTGTGTATCACTCGGCAACTGAAGACTGAAGTTTGAAGATTTGAAGATCTCAAGTGGAATGCCAGAAGATCAAGTCTCGCCAGAAGACACGTGATGTCATTAGTTTAGAGGGAGTCTGTTAGGACATTCTTTGTAAACTGATGATTATCAGTGCTAGTGATAGATAGAATTTGATGCTATAGTTAAGAGGGAGTTTGTAGAAGCATGTTTTTGTAAGTACGCGGGAGGGTTTTCCTGCGTACTTAGCTTGTTCACCAGTTTGGTCCTGCGTACTTAGTAAGTACGCAAGGCTTTTGCCTTACGTACTTGTCAAGTACGCATGACCAAACCCTACGTACTTAGACAAGTACGCAGGTAGTGTTCCTGCCCCTATAAATAGAAGATTTGTCTTCATTTGTAGGTGGAACTCTGGAACTAGGTTGAGAGGTGTCCGGGTCGGGAAGAGCTCTCCCGACCCCTGGACCGTGAGCTTAGATGAGAGATGTGTGCTCCTTCGGTATGTAGTCTGTAATACGGGATGACTTCTATGTTACGGATTACGTGTCGTTTCATTATCTTTTGTTTATGTTTGTGTTTCTTTGTCTCGTTTCTTAGTTCCCACACAAATCACAGAACATGTCCGTGTATTTCCGCTGCGCGACGAGGCTCCCTTGACCTACAGAAACTTTTAACAGAACGTTGTCACCGACGTTGAATTCTAACGACTTTCGTCTCTTATCGGCATAGCTCTTTTGACGATCACGAGCCGCTTTCAATCTATCCTTTATTTGGATAACTTTCTTAGTTGTTTCCAGGACTATTTCAGGTCCAGACAACTAATTTTCTCCTGTTTTGGACCAACAGATTGGAGTTCGACACTTGCGACCGTATAAGGCTTCAAAAGGAGCGGTTTGTATACTCGTATGATAGCTATTATTGTAGGAGAATTCTATTTGAGTTAGGTGGTCATCCCAACTTCCTCCAAAATCGATGACACATGCTCTTAACATATCTTCAAGAGTTTGAATTGTTCTTTCGCTCCGTCTGAGGATGGTAGGCAGTGCTAAGATTCAATTTAGTACCCAGAGCTTTCTGGAAACTTTGCCAGAATCGAGAAGTAAACCTACTATCTCTATCTGACACGATAGATAAGGGCACACCATGTAATGTTATGATTTCATTAAGGTATAATTGTTCCAACTTATCCATACTGAATGTTTCTTTCATGGTAAGAAAATGAGCAGACTTGGTAAGTCTATCAATGATAATACATATAGTATCATTCCCTCGACTCGTTCGGGGAAGTTTCGTGATAAAGTCCATGGTTATCATTTCCCATTTCTAGACTGGAATTTCAAGTTGCTGTAATAATCCAGAAGGTTTCCGATGTTCAGCTTTTACTTGAGAACATGTTAAACAATTTGCAACATAGATAGCGATATGTTTCTTCATTCCTATCCACCAGTAATTGGTTTTTAGGTTTTTGTACATCTTATCGCTTCCAGGATGCATTGTATATTTGGATTTATGAGCTTCCTTAAGAATTTCTTCATGAGTATTTACATAGATAGGAACCTAGATTCTCTTATTCATTCTAATAATTTCATCATCTCCTTTGAACAACTGAACAATCATGCCTCCCAATTCTTCTTTCTCAATGTTGGGTTCTTGCAAAGCAAGTTTCTGAGATTCCTTAATACGAGTAATAAGATCAATTTGGAGATCGAGTCTTAAAGCACGTACTCGTTTTGGTTTCTCATGTTCCTTTCTGCTTAGAGCATCAGCTACGACATTGGCCTTTCCTTCATGATAACAGATTTCACAATCATAATCATTCAGGACTTCCATCCATCGTCTTTGACTCATATTCAGTTCTTTTTGACTGAATATATACTTCAGGCTTTTATGATCAGTGAATATAGTGAATTTGACTCCATAAAGTAAGTGCCTCCATAATTTCAGAGCGAAGATTATGGCGCCCAACTCTAAATCATGAGTCGTATAATTCTTTTCATGAGTTTTTAATTGCCGAGAAGCATAAGCAATGACTTTGCTTCCTTGCATTAACACACAACCAAAACCGGTGTGCGAAGCATCACAGTTGTCACACCCCCAAATTCCACTAACGGAGTTTTACCGTTTTGGAAGGTGACAAACCAGGATCTCAGACATCAGTTACTTCAAACGACACTATATGGGACTTGAAATGTAATAACATAAAAGATCAAGGTTCAAAGTGTATATGCGGAATCGTTAAACAAAAGTAAATGCGTAAAACAATGCGCCCAAATCCAAATACAAACGAAACATAAAGATTGATCGATAGATAATTCTTTTTATTGAAGTCCAAGACACATGCATGACTTAACGTGATCCTGAGTGCCAACCTGAGAAAACATGTAAGAAAACGAGTCAACACTAGGTTGGTGAGTTCACAGGTTTCAATCATTTCAAATAAAGCGTTTGCGGATTATGTGCATTCAATATATATCAATAGGTTGCATGCCTATATTCATGTTTTGCTAAAGCGCTCGCAACCGAAACTGACAGTGTGTTTGTTAGTTTGCCTCCAACCAGGTCTATCAACTCTGACTAATGTGTTAAGGTCAATATAACACCCGTTCGACCTCCAATCGAGTTAGCACGACTAACACGGGTGGGTTTGTCAAAACCAGTAGTACTACCAAAATTACCTCGCCTATACCATATTAACGGTCCGATGTGTGTAAGGACTTTTCATGATAGTTTGTTACGCTTAGCCTCAACAGTGATATCATTTGAATTATAATAACCCAAAAAGGGTTGTGACATGTTTTCTCCCCTAAATAAAACAGTAAAAGGGGCCGTGAAACTCACATGGATTGAGTAGTGGATTGGATCACACAAGAGATAAGTTGGAACCACGAGTGTAAGTCTTAGACGACTTAAGTATGCCCTAAAATTATAAACACATAAATTAGGGACAAGCTGGGATTTGTGACGACAACACGGAAAGTTAGAACGTCTTAACGCATTCTAAGGATTTAAGAGTAGACGAACGTGTCTACAGGAATAAAGATTCTTAATATAAAAATTACGATCGAAGCGTTACGTGTCGTTCGTTAATAACGAATAATATTTAAACAAATACATAAATTCGTACGTTCGAGTCGTTTACAAAAATTAGGAAAATAATATAATTTAATATATTATTTTTTTAGGTTCACATGATTATCTAAATAATCATTTGTGTGAAAAATTAATAAATATATTATTTTTAACCGAGTATAATAAACGCGATTAAATAATATAAACAATTATATTATTTTTAGTTTAAACATCACGCAAAGTAATTTAAACGAGATGAAATAATATAAAAATATATATTATTTAATAGTAGGAGTTACGGGTTGAAAATAATATAAACATATTATTTTAATTTGATAATAACATAAATATATTATTTTTAAAAGTGGGAATAATAATTAAAATAGGTTATAAATTCAAACCCGAGCCTACGGGTGTTTTCCAAGGCTAAAACACTTTAATATACTAATATATTAATATAGGGGTAAGTTTTATATTAAAATAATACTAGAAAAGGCCCCAAAAATAAAATGCAGGAGATCGGACTCGAACCCGGGTCTCCTGCGTATGGGTCACGCGTCTTACCAAGTACGCCCGCTAGGGTATCGCAACTAAACCCGGAACGAATTGGTTTTAACACACAGGTCCCGTGTTCAACCCTCGCAAAAGAACGCACGATCGAATCAAGTCCCAAACCCACGATTTCGATTACGATATGAATTGGAAGCATAGGGGTTTTGATTACGGGGCATATGCGAACCTGAGTACAAGTTTAATTGGAAAAACATCAACTTTAAGGTCGTTAATTGCTCGAAAACAAAGCCGAAACCCTAGTTTTCGAACACAGAATCAAATTGAGTAAATCATATACTGAAATAAGTTGGATTCATAGGGCTATCAATGGTTATATGATTGCGAATCTAATCCAGTAGTTTAATTTCATTTAAATCGAATGTAGGTAGAGGTTTGATTAAACATAAATCGTATGAACCCTAGGTTCTGGATCTTGAAGAATTTGATGTTATGGAATAAAATTAACACGAGGTTTTTACTGAGTACATGCTTGCGAATCTGACCCTATGATTTAATTCCATTTTAGTTAAGTATAGGATCAAAACCCCCAAATCGAATAACGACGAACCCAAGAATTCGGATTATGAAAAATTCGATGTTAAAATGTTAAATTGATAGAGGGCTTTCACTCTGTGGATGGTTACGAGTCTACTGGTGTGAATTAATTGGATTAAGAACGTGTTTAGATTAGGGTTCGATTAAATCGGTTAAACATGAACCCTAGAATCTGGATTTGGTCGAATCGAGTGTTATAAGCCCCAATTAGCATAGGGCTTACGATCCAGGGATAAAAACGAATCGACATGTGTAAGAATTTACCAGATTGGGATTCGAATTGGAGGTGCTCGACTAACACCGTTTCCGACTGTGAACAACTTCAACTACGGCGAGTTTGGTTCCAACTCCGATTGAATTGACGCTTGAAACAGCTTCACATGGTTTCGTTTGAGGTGTGCAGAGTTCCAATTCGTGCTAATAGTATGAGAATTTGCCGAATTCGATAGTTCAACGGTAATGGTCGAAATTTATGATGTAAATGCCCATAATTGGGTTTGATTACGATTCAATTTCTGTGTTTAATGTGATAATGGTGATCGTTAATGGCTGAGACGTGTCCAACGGTTACAAAATCGGGCGAATTCGATCATGAGCGATTGAATTGGATTAAAGTTGCAAGTTTGACTTTCTAAAGTCAAACAGAAATCAAGTTAGGGTTAATTACAGAATTGGTCCCTCTAGTTTTATGTTATAAAGTTTTGAAATGACAAAACAAGTCCCTAGAGTTTGGATTGGGTTATCTATGTTAGGAACTTATTAGTTTTACTATCAAAAGTCAACAGAAATACAATTTTTTACTTTGAAAAGTCAACAGATTTGATTTAAGAGTATTTACATAACTAGTCCTTGTAGTTAGAGTTTGAAGGAATGACAGAAACAGTCCCTGTATTTTGAGATATGTAACAAGGTTACAATTTAACTAAGTTTGGTTAACCTGAAAAGTTTGGATTGTCACATCATCCCCTAGTTGAAAGAATTTTCGTCCCGTAAATTAAAATTAAAAAAAATTTCTGAGGTGTCACATCATCCCTTAGTTGAAAGAATTTTCGTCCCGAAAATTAAAATAGTACCTTAAGAGTTTGACGTGGATTGCTTGAACAGATGAGGATACTTGCGCATCATCTGATCCTCGCGCTCCCACTTGAATTCCGGTCCGCGTTTCGAGTTCCAACGAACTCTGACAATAGGGATTTTACTGCGTTTCAGCGTTTTGATTTCCCTATCCATGATTTCCACCGGTTCTTCAACGAACCGTAGTTGTTCATCGATGTGTAGTTCCTCAAGAGGAACCGCGAGTGTTTCGTCTGCTAGACATTTCTTCAAGTTCGAGACATGAAAGAAATCGTGTACACCACTAAGTCCTTCAGGTAGGTCCAGCTGATACGCTACTGGGCCAATTCTCTTCGCTATCTTGAACGGTCCAACATAACGAGGATTCAGTTTGCCTCGCTTCCTGAAGCGAATTACACCTTTCTAAGGTGAGACTTTGAGTAGAACCATGTCGCCTACTTGAAACTCTAACGGTTTACGACGCTTATTGGCGTAGCTCTTTTGACGATCACGAGCTGCCGCCATACGGTTTCGGATTTGAACGATCTTTTCAGAGGTTTCGAATACAAGTTCGGGACCTGTAAGTTGTCCTATCCCCAACTTCATCCCAACATATAGGAGACCGAAATTTACGTCCGTACAATGCCTCGAATGGTGTCGCCTTGATGCTAGTGTGATAACTGTTGTTGTAGGAGAACTCCACTAAAGGTAAGTGAGACTCCGAGGTATTACCGAAATCGATCACACAAGCTCGTAGCATGTCCTCTAAGGTTTGGATGGTACGTTCCGTTGGACCATCGGTTTGCGGATGATATGTTGTACTCATGTCTAGACGTGTGCCTAGGGCTTTTTGCAATGATTGCCAAAACCGAGAGGTGAATCGAACATCTCGATCCGAAATGATTGAAATTGGCACACCGTGCCGAGAGACTACTTCCTTCAAGTAAATACGAGTGAGTTTTTCCATCTTGTCGGTTTCTTTGATTGCAAGGAAGTGTGCAGATTTTGTTTAGCGATCTACGATCACCCAGATGGTGTCACATCCGCTAGGGGTTCTGGGTAGTTTAGTTATGAAGTCCATAGAAATCTATTCCCATTTCCACATTGGGATTTCTGGTTGTTGAAGTAGACCAGAAGGCTTCTGGTATTCCACTTTGACCTTTGAGCACGTTAGGCACTTGCTCACATAGGTGGCTATATCGGCCTTCATCTTCGGCCACCAATATAACACCTTTAGGTCGTGGTACATCTTGTCAGAACCTGGATGAATAGAGTATCGAGATTTGTGAGCTTCATCCATAACCAGTTCCCTTAAGTTTCCATACACTGGAATCCAAATCCGCTCTGTGAAGTAGCGAATGTCGTCTGATTTAACTTCCATTTGTTGTTCCATTCCTCGTGTACCTTATGAAGGTAGATTTTCCTCTTTTAAAGCTTCAAGCTGAGCACTGCGGATCTTGTCGGGTAACCCGCTGTGTATGGTAAGTTGTAGTGCTCGGACTCGCTTGGGTTTTGTTTCCTTACGGCTCAGGGCATCAGCTACCACATTAGCCTTCCCCGGGTGATATTTGATTGCACAGTCATAATCATTTAGAAGTTCGACCCAACGTCGTTGTCTCATGTTCAGCTCTTTCTGTTCAAAGATATGCTGAAGACTTTTATGATCGGTGTAAATTGTGCACTTGGTGCCGTACAAGTAATGTCTCCATAACTTCAGTGCGAAGACTACGGCTTCCAACTCAAAGTCATGATTCATGTAGTTTTTCGCATGTATTTTCAGCTGGCGAGAAGCGTAAGCGATGACCTTCTCGCGTTGCATCAGAACACAACCAAGTCCTTAAATTGATGCATCACAATATACCACAAAATCATATGTTCCCTCCGAAAGAGATAGGATGGGTGGACTACAGAGTTTCTGCTTCAGAAGTTGGAACGCTGATTCCTGGGTATCACCCCAGTCATAAGGTTTACTCTTTTGGGTCAGAGCGGTGAGGGGTTGTGCAATCTTGGAAAATCCCTCAATGAAATGACGGTAATAGCTAGCCAATCCCAGAAATTGTCGCACCTCAGTCGGCGTTTTCGGTGCCGCCCAATTCTTGATTGCTTCTATTTTAGATGGGTCGACATGTATCCCTGACTCGTTGACTACATGTCCTAAAAATTGCACTTCACGAATCCAAAATTCGCACTTAGAGAGTTTTGCATACAATTGTTCTTTCCTTAGCAATTCCAGAATCAAACGAAGATGCTCCTCATGTTCTTCTTCATTCTTTGAATAGATGAGGATGTCCTCAATAAACACAATAACGAACTGATCGAGGTAGGGTTTACACACACGGCTCATGAGGTCCATAAATACCACAGGTGCGTTCGTCAATCCAAAAGGCATGACCATGAATTCATAGTGACCATACCTAGTCCTGAATGCTGTCTTAGAGATGTCCCCCTCTCGGACTCTCAGTTGGTGATAACCGGATCTAAGATCTATCTTGGAATAGAAACTTGATCCTTGGAGTTGGTCAAAAAGATCATCGATGCGGGGCAAATGATAATGATTCTTTATTGTGACTTTATTCAGTTCACGGTAATTGATGCACATTCGAAAAGTCCCGTCTTTCTTCTTGACAAAAAGAACTGGAGCTCTCCATGGCAATAAGCTTGGTCGAATGAAACCTTTATCTAACAACTCCTTCAGTTGTGTCGATAAGTCTTGCAGCTCACTAGGTGCAAGTCGGTAGCGTGCCTGAGCAATAGGCGCTGCTCCGGGTGCTAAATCAATTTGGAACTCGACCTGTCGATGTGGTAGAAGACCAGGCAAGTCTTCAGGAAATACTTTCGGGTAATCACGAACGATCGGTATGTCTTCAATCCTCTTTTCTTCAGATGGTTGCTCGGCGACGAGAGCCAAAATGGCAGTATGTCCTTTACGTAGACATTTTTGTGCCTTCATGAAGGATATAATGCCCATAACATCACCATTAGGAAGAGGAAGGCGAACGATTTTCTCGCGAAAGACAATCTCGGCTTGGTTCTTAGATAACCAGTCCATTCCGACAATTACGTCGAAACTACCGAGTGTGACCGGCATGAGATCAATATCGAATTTATGACTAGCCAGTTCAAGTTTACAACCCTTAAGAACATGGGTTGCTTCTATTATTTGTCCGTTTGCTATTTCTATGGTGTATTTGTCCTCTAACAGGGTTGGGGTTTTTCTTAGTAGGTTACTGAGTTTATTAGTCATGAAACTCCTATCAGCACCAGTGTCAAATAGTACAGAAGAAAAATAGTTGTTTAGAAGGAACTTACCGGTAACCACGTTGTGGTCATAACGAGCTTCTCTGGATCCTAGCACAAAGGCTCGCCCCTTTGCACCATTCCCTCCATTATTGCCCTGGTTGTTATTATTGCCTTGGTGGTTGTTGTTGTTGTTGCCGTTTCCACCCTTCTTTAATTGTGGACAATCCTTTTGGAAATGTACCTCTTTTCCACATTCAAAACAACCCTTGGTAAGACCCGGTTGTTGGAAGGGCTGCTTGGCTTGTAATTCCCTTCTTCAGTCTTTGGCAGCATGGCCCACCTTGCCACACCACTGGCAATGGTTTTTGTCACAAGAACCGAGGTGGTGGTAATTACATTTGCTACACCTGGGGTGTCTCCCAGTATAACCACTCTGATGCTGACACGAAGAGGTCGACTGGTTGAAGTTCTTCGTAGGCTCGTGCCTACGCTGTTGCTGTTGTGGCTGATTCAGCTGAAATCCCCTGTTGTTATTGCTACTGTCAAACTTCCTCTTGTTGTTGTCAGTAGACTTGGATGCTGACTTTCTGCGAGGTAGTGTCCCTTGGGTAACAGCTTGGTCCGTCAGTTTGTGAGCAAGACGGATGGTTTGTTGGATGGTAGTGGGGTTGGATGAAGTAACCATGCTCTGGATTTGTGGTACTAATCCACTGATGAACATTTCTATCTGCTTGTAGGGTGGTGTGACCATGTGAGGACACATCCCCGCTAGCTCGTGCGAGCGAGTAGTGTAGATTTCTATTTCAGAACCCTCCATTTTCAGATTCCAGAATTCTCCCTCGAGTTTCTGAATCTCATCCCTGGGACAGTACTCTTCCTTCATCATGTTCTTGAAATCTTCCCATGGGATGCATTGGCCATGTCCAGACCTAGCATCTGTACCTATGCATTCCACCATGTGAGGGCAGGACCCTCTAAAGTTCCTGATGCAAATTTAATTCGGTCGGTAACAGCACAATTACACATGGAGAATACAGATTCAATCTTTTCAAACCATCGGAGTAATCCGACAGCTCCCTCAGCTCCACTGAATGTGTGGGGCTTGCAGTCCATAAATGTCTTGAAGGTACAGACATGCTGATTGTTCTGTGGATTGTTCGCTTACCCTGGATTGGAAAGAGTATGTTGGGTTTAGGAAAGAGTGGAATAAATGCGTACAGTTGGTTGTCTAGAGTTAACGTTTAACAGGTTTACCTGCAATGTGTGCTGCTAAGGCTTCAGCAACACTGTCATTAATCAACGCGGCCAGTTCGGATGGTGTCAGGTTGATATTTCCACGACCACCGTTGCGACCCGCCACGCCCACGTCCGGCCATGTTTCTTCATATTCACAAACACAAGAAATGAGTAAATACATCGCATATTAACATCATTCAAGTGTAAGCAAACAGAAGGAGATGTGTAAAGACATGCAGGTTTATGATTATAGTACAAAGCTAACTTAAATCATAAGGCCATAGAATAAATAACTCAACCCAAACAGTTCACTAAGATTTTATTGGAATGGGAACATCCTTACCCATTTAGGTTTTTATTTAAAACATAAAGAAATGACAAGATAAGATAAGATAGAATAGAATGGAATATCAAGCTCCACTATCGGCGGATGAGATGACTGACTCAGCATCATCCTCATCTACTTCCTCGGGCTCATCCTCAGGCTCAAAGTCGGGTACTTCAGTTGCCTCTAAAGCAGCTGCAAGTTGTATCTCTAACTCCCCAATTCTTTCCTGAGATTCTACCTCAGCCTCCTCGAGGACATTCACTCTAGCCTATAACACCCTTACCTCGTCCACTAATGCATTATGCAAGTGGTCAGTGCCTGCCAGTTCTGCTACTAGCATATTCATCTTGTGATCTGTCTGTTTCTCCCCTCTTAACAGACCTATGATCGCTCTTGCTGCGTCTCTCATATTCCGGATCTCTCGATCCATAGTTGCTACAAATGCTGCAAAGGCTTACTCCAAGTGGCAAGGTAGCAATGGTAAATGTGGTCCTGATGATGATGAAGCTCTAAAGTACGGTGATGGAACTAGTTCCCGTCTAACCCATTTGTTCAGTAAACCGGGGTACCAATCCCAGTCACTCCCATTCCGGATATGCATGGATTCTCCATACACAATAGAGTCATCAATGGGCTCAAGCCTACATCTCTTAGGCTCCGGTGATGCAATGGCAGGAATGTCATGTTCCTGAATGGTAGGTGGTGAAGATGGTGGTGTAGACATAATTCCTGAAACATAAGGAGTAAGTATCTATGTTGAGTGTCTATGCCAAGTAACTAACGTGTGTGGCTATAGTCTAAAATGCAGTCCTAGTTTTCTATAACCAATGGCTCTGATACCAATCTGTCACACCCCCAAATTCCACTAATGGAGTTTTACCATTTTGGAAGGTGATAAACCAGGATCTCAGACATCAGTTACTTCAAACGACACTATATGGGACTTGAAATGTAAAAACATAAAAGATCAAGGCTCAGAGTGTATATGCGGAAGCATTAAACGAAAGTTAATGCGCAAAACAACGCGCCCAAATCCAAATACAAACAAAACATAAAGATTGTTCAATAGATACTTATTTTTATTGAAGTCCAAGACACATGCATGACTTAACGTCATCCTGAGTGCCAACATGAGAAAACATGTAAGAAAACGAGTCAACACTAGGTTGGTGAGTTCACAGGTTTCAATCATTTCAAATAAAGCGTTTGCGGATTATGTACATTCAATATACATATCAATAGGTAGCATGCCTATATTCATGTTTTGCTAAAGCGCTCGCAACCGAAACTGACAGTGCGTTTGTTTGTTTGCCTCCAGCCAGGTCTATCAACTCTGACTAATGTGTTAAGGTCAATATAACACCCGTTCGACCTCCAATCGAGTTAGCGCGACTAACGCGGGTGGGGTTTGTCAAACCTAGTAGTACTACCAAAATTACCTCGCTCATACCATATTAACGTTCCGATGTGTGTGAGCACTTTTCAAGATAGTGTGTTACGCTTAGCCTCAACAGTGATATCATATGAATTGCAATAACCCAAAAAGGGTTGTGACATGTTTTCTCCCCCAAATAAAACAGTAGAAGGGGCCGTGAAACTCACCTGGATTGAGTAGTGGATTGGATCACATAAGAGATAAGTTGGAACCACGAGTGTAAGTCTCAGACGACTTACGTATGCTCTAAAGTTATAAACACATAAATTAGAGACAAGCTGGGATTTGTGACATCGACACGGAAAGTTAGAACGTCTTAACGCATTCTAAGGATTTAAGAGTAGACGAACGTGTCTACGGGAATAAAGATTCTTAATATGAAAATTACGATCGAAGCGTTACGTGTCGTTTGTTAATAACGAATAATAATTAAACAAATACATAAATTCGTACGATCGTGTCGTTTACAAAAATTAGAAAAATAATATAATTTAATATATTATTTTTTTAGGTTCGCAGGATTATCTAAATAATCATTTGTGTGGAAAAATAATAAATATATTATTTTTAACCGAGTATAATAAACGCGAGTAAATAATATAAACAATTATATTATTTTTAGTTTAAACGTCACGCAAAGTAATTTAAACGAGGTGAAATAATATAAAAATATATATTAATTAATAGTAGGAGTTACGGATTGAAAATAATATAAACATATTATTTTAATTTGATAATAACATAAATATATTATTTTTAAAAGTGAGAATAATAATTAAAATAGGTTATAAATTCAAACCCGAGCCTACGGGTGTTTTCCAAGGCTAAACACTTTAATATACTAATATATTATTATAGGGGTAAGTTTTTATATTAAAATAATACTAGAAAAGGCCCCAAAAATAAAATGCAGGAGACCGGACACGAACCCGGGTCTCCTACGCATGGGTCACGCGTCTTACCAAGTCCGCCCGCTAGGGTATCGCAACTAAACCCAGAACGAATTGGTTTTAACACACAGGTCCAGTGTTCAACCATCCCATAAGAACGCACGATCGAATCAAGTCCCAAACCCATGATTTCAGTTACGATATGAATTGGAAGCATAGGGGTTTTGATTACGGGGCATATGCGAACCTGATTACAAGTTTAATTGGAAAAATATCAACTTTAAGGTCGTTAATTGCTCGATAACAAAGCCAAAACCCTAGTTTTCGAACACAGAATCAAATTGAGTAAATCATATACTGAAATAAGTTGGATTCATAGGGCTATCAATGATTATATGATTGCGAGTCTAATCCAGTAGTTTAATTTCATTTCAATCGAATGTAGGTAGAGGTTTGATTAAACAGAAATCGTATGAACCCTAGGTTCTGGATCTTGAAGAATTTGATGTTATGGAATCAAATTAACATGGGGTTTTTACTGAGTACATGCTTCCGAATCTGCCCCTATGATTTAATTCCATTTTAGTTAAGTACAAGATCAAAACCCCCAAATCAAATAAGGACGAACCCTAGAATTCGGATTATGAAAAATTCGATGTTTAAATGTTAAACTGATAGAGGGATTTCACTCTATGGATGGTTACGAGTCTACTGGTGTGAATTAATTGGATTAAGAACGTGTTTAGATTAGGGTTCGATTAAATCGGTTAAACATGAACCCTAGAATCTGGATTTGGTCGAATCGAGTGTTATAAGCCCCAATTAGCATAGGGCTTACGATCCAGGGATAAAAACGAAGCGACATGTGTAAGAATTTACCAGATTGGGATTCGAATTGGAGGTGCTCGACTAACACCATTTCCGACTGTGAACAGCTTCAACTACGGCGAGTTTGGTTCCACCTCCGATTGAATTAACGCTTGAAACAGCTTCACATGGTTTCGTTTGAGGTGTGCGGAGTTCCAATTCGTGCGAATAGTCTGAGAATTTACCGAATTTGATTGTTAAATGGTAATGGTCGACGGTTATGACGTAAATGCCCATAATTGGGTTTGATTACGATTCAATTTCTGTGTTTAGTGTGATAATGGTGATCGTTAATGGCTGAGACGTGTCCAACGGTTACAAAATCGGGCGAATTCGATCATGAGCGTTTGAATTGGATTAAAGCTGTGAGTTTGACTTTCTAAAGTCAAACCAAAATCAAGTTAGGATTATTTACAGAAGTGGTCCCTCTAGTTTTATGTTATGAAGTTTTGAAATGACAGAACAAGTCCCTGGAGTTTGGATTGGGTTATCTATGTTAGGAACTTGTTAGTTTGACTATCCAAAGTCAACAGAAATACAATTTTTGACTTTGAAAAGTCAACTGATTTGATTTAAGAGTATTTACATAACTAGTCCTTGTAGTTAGAGTTTGAAAGAATGATAGAAACAGTCCCTGTAGTTTGAGATATGTAACAAGGCTACAATTTAACTAAGTTTGGTTAACAGAGTTAACCTGAAAAGTTTGGATTGTCACATCATCCCCTAGTTGAAAGAATTTTCGTCCCGTAAATTAAAATAAAAAAAATTTCTGAGGTGTCACATCATCCCCTAGTTGAAAGAATTTTCGTCCCGAAAATTAAAATAGTACCTTAAGAGTTTGACGTGGATTGCTTGAACAGATGAGGATACTTGCACATCATCTGATCCTCGCGCTCCCACTTGAATTCCGGTCCGTGTTTCGAGTTCCAACGAACTCTGACAATAGGGATTTTACTGCGTTTCAGCATTTTGATTTCCCTATCCATGATTTCCACCAGTTCTTCAACGAACCGCAGTTGTTCATCGATGTGTAGTTCCTCAAGAGGAACCACGAGTGTTTCGTATTCTACACATTTCTTTAAGTTCTAGACATAATAGACATCGTGTACACCACTAAGTCCTTCAGGTTGGTCCAACTGATACGCTACTGGGCCAATTCACTTCACTATCTTGAACGGTCCAACATAACGAGGATTCAGTTTGCCTCGCTTCCCGAAGCGAATTACACCTTTCCAAGGTGAGACTTTGAGTAGAACCATGTCGCCTACTTGACACTCTAACGGTTTATGACACTTATCAGCGTAGCTCTTTTGACGATCATGAGCTGCCGCCATACGGTTTCGGATTTGAACGATCTTTTCAGAGTTAACCTGAAAAGTTCGGATTGTCACAACAGTAAACTGAAAAGCCTTCATTTCCATCTGGCAAAGCCAGTATGGGTGCTTGAGTCAATTTCTATTTTAGATTTTCAAAAGCTTCAGATTGTTTAGGACCCCATTCATACTTAGCTGACTTACGGGTCTGAGAAGTTAATAGTACTGCTATTCGAGAGAAATCTTGAATTAATCTTCGATAGTAACCAGCTAAACCGAGAAAACTTCGGATTTCAGTTGGTGACTTCGGTATTTCCCATTTAGATATGGATTAAATTTTAATAGGGTCAACTTGAATACCATTGACATTGATTACATGACCAAGGAATTGAAATTCTGATAGCAAGAATTCACATTTTGAGAACTTAGTATATAACTTCTCTGTTCTCAGAATTTCAAGTAAGATTTTCAAGTGATGGGCATGATCTTCCTTACTTTTGGAATATATAAGAATATCGTCAATGAATGCGATAACAAATTTGTCTAGGTAAGGTTTACAGACTTGATTCATCATATCCATGAATGTTGCCGGTGCATTAGTAAGTCCAAACGGCATTACCGTGAACTCATAATGACCATATCGAGTTCTGAAAGAAGCTTGAGAAATGTATTCTTCCTAAACTTTCAATTGGTGGTAACCGGAATGAAGATCAATTTTAGAAAACCAACGAGCTCCTTGGAGTTGATCGAAAAGATCATCAATTCGAGGGAGTGGATAACAATTCTTTATCGTAACTTTATTAAGCTCATGATAATCGATACACATACGCATCGATCCATCCTTCTTCTTAACGAATAAGACTAGAGCTCCCCAAGGTGATGATTGGTCTTATGAATCTTTTCTCCAGTAATTCGTCCAATTGTTTCTTTAATTCTGTCATCTCATTCGGAGCTAATCTGTACGGGCTTTAGCGATAGGTGTTGTACCGGGTATAAGATTAATTCTGAACTCCACTTCTCTTTCAGGTAGAATTCTAGGCAGTTCATCGGGGAAAACATCAGGAAATTCAGCCACAATCGGCACATCCTCAATTTTTGCCTTGGTGTCGGTGGTAACAGAAACAAAACAGAAACAAGGTATGCTAATCATCCTTTTCTTAGGTATTTTGTGGCTTTCAGCATAGAAATTATTCCAACGGGGTTGGATAATTTATCACCATTGATCGTAAGAATATCACCTTTTGGTGAACGAAGTTCTATTGCCTTTTTATCACACAAGATACGGGCTTGGTTAGAGGCTAACCAATCCATTCCTAAGACAATGTCAAAACCTGTCGAAGTCATTGGCAACAGTTTTGCGGATATAACATGTCCGGATAATGTGATGTGGCAATTATCTAGGATTTCAGAGATTTGGACTAGGTCACCGTTGGCAGTCTCTACCACTAATTTCTTGTCTAATTTAGCTAGAGTTTTATTTAACAGTCTACAGAATCTATAATCTATAAAACTTTGGTTTGCACCAGAGTCAAATAAAACTCGAGCATAAACATCATCAACAAGAAAGGTACCCGTAATGACATCGGGCATACCTGCTGCTTCATGAGTGTTTAGAACGAATGCCCGTGCATTCTTCTTCACTCCATTAGCAGGCTTGGGACCTGTCCCGTCCGTCTTCTTCTGCTTTGGACAGTTGATTTTGATGTGACTAGCTTCGCCACAACCAAAACAAGTAATTGATTTCTTTTTGAAGCAATCTTCGGTCTTGTGTCCAGACATCTTACAATAACTTTAGAAAATTCCAGCACGACATTATCCTAAGTGCCTCTTTTTCCACCTTGGACACTCAGGGATGGAAGAGTTGTTATTTCGAGAAGTAAAGTTTGATTTCTAAGATCCACTCGGGCCTTGCCCAGTTATCTCCTTCTTCTTTCCCTCTTCCTGATTCCTTATCAGGCTAGTAGTTAATGATGCTCCTAAGTCCATGGCATCATCTAGATTTTCACAATTCGCAACTGTGACAACCGCGGTTTTTCAGGTCCTTACCGTTTCTCGATTTTCTTTTTATACGTTATATTTTTAAATATTATGATTTTATATATTTTTAGTGTTTCTAGGAATACTACCTTAGACAAACACTAAGGTCCGAACTAGAAAACCCGGTTAAGTGCATACACTACGTATACTGCGAACGCGTTAAATAAACGGTAAAAATTAAATTCTCGAAAATAATTTTTATATTTATATTTTAGTTAAGAATAAGGTTTTATAATATTATATGTGCTAAATTTTGTGATTCTTGATTAAACTAACGATCACATGTGGTTCTTCCGTTAAAAACCCGGTATTTACCCGGTATAGCATTTTTGAAAAATTTTGAGTTTTTAGGTTTTAAAAATTTTAAAAATTCATTATTTTAGATACTAAATTTTTTATGTTTGATAAAAATGCTTATTTTTAGTGTTTAGGGGTGTAATTTTTATAAAAAGTGGGTATATTTTATAAAAAAATTCTTTAAAATTTTAAGACTCCACTCCCCCTATATAGGGGTGTTCAAAAAAATCCGAATCCGAAACCGAACCCGAATTATCCGAAAATTCGGATATCCGAAATTTCGGATATCCGAAATTCGGATATCCGAATTTTCGGATTCGGATTCGGATAGTGATTTTCGAATATTTCGGATAGTTCGGATATCCGAATATCCGAAATATTATATTTATATATTTTTTTTAATTGTTTTTATTATTTAAAAATAAGAAAATTTGAATCAAAACCCGATATATTATATTTATATATTTTTATATGTATATTTTCTAATGTTTTTTAAGGTTTTTAATTGTTTTTGTAATTTTAAAATATTTTTTTTATATATTTTTTTATTTTTTTTATATTTTCGGATATCCGTTTCACTATCCGAATGGATATCCGAAATTTCGGATATCCGAATTTCGGATATCCGAAATTTCGGATACGGATTCGGATAGTGAAATTCACTATCCGAAATTTTCGGATATCCGAAATTCGGATATCCAAAATTTCGGATATCCGGTTTTGAACACCCCTACCCCTATACATACCCTTCTCCCCCACCCCATTTTCCTCTTCTTCTTCCAGCCCAAATTGTGAAACCCCCTTCTTCATCCAAGCACTCCCATTTTTCATCATCTAACTTAAGAACAAGCTCAAATCATACATTGCAACCTTGAATCCTAGGATCATAGTTGTTGATGAGCTTTGTTCTAGTTATTTAAAGGTATTTTAACATGATTTCCTCTTTAAAATTTCTGTTTAGATTCTTGCATGTGTTCTCAAGAACACCAAGAACACACACACTCACTTTGATTTTCAAGTTTTGTTGTTTTAAAGAGTTTTTAGCTTGAATCTTGTGATTTTAACAAGGATTTGTGGATAAAAACTAGTTGTGATCATCCACAATGAGTTATCTAGTGAAAAAACTTGCAAGATTTGATGATCAAAGTGTATGAACACTTGGGTGTTCATACTTGTATTTTCTTGAATAAAAAGAGCATTTTGTTGATTTTTGAGTTTTTGATCTTGGAATTGAACCACATTGTGATTGTAGGTTATAAATCAAGGAAAACTCAGTAGCTTAGCATCAAATTTCATCTTCATTTGTTGATTTTGGAAGGTATAATCCTTGATTAAACTTGTTAATTGTTGAATGTTCAAGAACAAGCATGTTCTTGATGAATTTTTAAAAAAATATTGATCTAGCACCCAAAAGTGGTTTTAATCAGTAGAATATGTATTAAAATAAATATATGAAAATTTTTCTTATCTAATTCTTTATAGATTATTTATTAAAATTCACACAAATTTAATACATGGAAATTTGGGAAAACTACTTCTGAGTATTGAAAAATTTTATAAATTGGACAGTAGTTATTATATGATGAACTAAAACTCCTGTCCAAATTTTATGAAAATTGGAGTTGTTTAAGTATATGTTTAGTATTTATAAATTTAAACGGATGATTTAGGGTTTGTATACTTCTGGATAAAATCAGGACTTGAAAATTGCTATGGGATCTTATATTGAATCAAAACTAATATGGTAAAAATTTGGTAAAGTTTGGATGTGTTTAACTATTTTTCCCGAATTTGTAAATTTTATTAATATTAAATTCATATTAAATAATCTGAATATTGGAAAACTATGAAAATTGGTCAGAAATTTTCATTTATATACATGATCATTTGATATAAATTTCAAATAGTAAATTTATGTCTAAGTATGACTTTAGAATTATGGTCCATTTAAATTTTATAAAAAGTTATTAATTTTGGAAATTTTTATGTAAAATTGATTTTATAAAAATTCTAGGGAATTTTGAACAGAAGTATAACCTCATTTAAAACATAAAATTTGACTTTTAAATTCGGTGCTAATATCATAATAAAACCCTAATTTCGGACGAATCTGATTTTCAAACCGTAAACAGGACTTTACACGCGTAATCGCGTTTTTTATCAAATGAAACTGTGACATGAGATTTTATGAAATGTGACTTTTTAACTACTGATGTTATTTATTAAAATCTAAAACTTAAAGTTTTAAGGTTATTAATTCATATAAAAGCCGGTTTTACAATTCTTAACGGTTCGTACACACGCGCACGGGTTTTGGCTATACAATTGACTGCATAGCCACTTTTGACTTTTGTTGACTTAGCCACGCATATTAGGTTTCCTAAATACATTTTGTGTCTACTTATTAGTAGGACTCGGTTAGGATACCACCGTTGGTTGTTTCACTGTTTTACTACACTTTTTCGCGTTTCACTCTCAGGTGAGTTTCACGGCCCCACTTTTAAATGTTTACTGTTTTACGGGGGAAAAGATGTTTCACTACATGTTGTTACTTGGGATTAGGGTTACCTGGGTTTACTTTTAGATGCATTAAGTTCCCACTTTAACGCAATCAATTAGCTTGAATAGTCGATAGGAATTATGAATAGTACTATTTGCGTCGACACCCCCGCCCAGGGTTGGTCGCGCCAACCAGACTTGTAGGGTCATTTGGGCGCATAATTAGCCATAGTAGGTGTTCACATTTAACACCTGGATACAGGGGCAACAACTAGTTTGACGGTTTTGATTGTGGCTCAGGGTAACTAAAATCTTAACACATGTACTTTATCATCTGCGGATGGTTACTTTTACATTTTGAAATTCATTTACTTATTTTATTGAGTCGTAAAACCTGCGTACTCACCAACTATTTTTATAGTTGACCGTTTTCGAAACATGTTTTTCAGGTAAACAGAATTGAAGCAAATGACTAGTTTGATGAATTGCTTTTGGGGACTTTCTTTTGGATTATAACTTGGTTGTTGGTTTTGTATTCTGCATTTGGGATGTTTGGTTTATGTAGACAACCTGAATTTGTATTTTGGTTTTCGTGGTTTGTATGACACTTTACTTTCTTGGGTATGTTTGTAGTGTTCATTGAAAATTGCAGTGTACCCATTAGCATTCTCTTGCGCCTAAGTGTTCGATGCACCGCTCTCATCTCACCTCCGTGTTTCCGCCTTCGGCGGGGTGTGACAGACTTGGTATCAGAGTACTGGTTATAGAGAATTAGGTTTACCCCAGACTCGAACCTAGACTATGACCTTAAGAAACATTGCAAAGAACCTTAGTAACTATGTGTGCATTGCATATCATTTCACATTTCTTATTCTTACCAGCTTTACGTTCTCCGTCACAGCATGTCTTCGTCTTCAGCATCTTTATTTCAGCAGTACTTCTCGGACGATGAGGCGGACAGCCTCAACAGTTTCCCTCTTGTACCTGTCCCTATAACATCAGGTGATTGGAGTGCGCCTGAGCCTAGTCATACGTCAGAGGAGGATCCGTCGGTGCACTATGTGCCCGGTGAGTCTAGCTACGCGACCAGCTCAAAGGATTTAGGGAGTCGTCTACCCTCACCTACTTCGGTCCTACCCCCTTCCAGGGTAGCACCAGTGACTGTTATTCTACACCCTGCTACTCCCACTGTTGGACAGTCACTGTTTCCTGGATCGACCTTCGAGGTCGGAGGATCATCTACTAGGACTGCACCTGTTTTTATAGAGTTATCATCAGATGAAGAAGAGGATCCCGAGGACACCAGGACTAATAGGGAGGTACAGATGGACGAGTTAGTGGAGGTTTACGCTGGACATGAAACGAGGCTGAATCATCATCATACTGTGTTGGAGGATGTTATAGAGAGGATATCGAAGCTATATCAGTATGTTACTACTCTTCAGGCGTCAGAGCTGAACAGAAACCAGCGCATGGATCGATTTGAGAAGAGGGTCTACTCCAGATTGGCTATTTTTGTGGCTTTCTTTGTTTTACTGGTTGCTATTGTGTTAGGTTTCTATTTCAGACACTGAGCGGGTTGTGCTCAGGTCCTTTTGAAGGGTTACAAAAACTTTGTTTCTTTTGGGGTATCTTGGCATAGTTCTAACTAATGCCTAATTTTGTAAAAAAAATTATTACTAACTCTTGTAAACCCTAGCTACTTTCTAGCTCGGTGAAGCACTTTTATAAATTTTGGATGATGGAAATGAATTATATTTTGGATGAATCCTTGTATCTCATAAATTTCATTTTGTTATTATTTGTGTATTGTCATCATTCTTAATTGTTACCTTGTGTACATGGTTCAACCAAATGTTTATCATCATTTTCAAAAACATGTCTTTTATGTATAGATTGTTTGCTATTGAGTGATTTCTAATCAAGTACCATCATTTACTCAAACTCTTATCAAATTCCTATCCGTTTCTGTTTTTAGACAATGCCGCCGAGGAGAGAACCTCAGCATAATGAGACAGAGAATGCTCAACCAGATCTGACCCAGCTGATAAATCAAGGGATAGATGCGGCTATACCAAGAATAGTGGTACAGATCACCGCAGGGTTAATCAGGAGTGCTGGCGGCACTAGTGGTGGTGCTTCTGGCAGTGGTGGAGCCGGTGGTGGTGGCACAAATACCGGTAACACCAACCGCGGATGCACTTTTAAAGACTTCTCTGTCGAAAAACCCCTGGATTTTCATGAAATTGAAGGGGCAGTTGGGATTGTTCGTTGGATAGAAAAGATGGAGTCTGTCATAAAAATCAGTAACTGCTTAGAAAATCAGAAGGTTAAGTATGCTGCTTGCTCTCTACAGAGCGAAGCCCTAACATGGTGGAATTCTCAAGTTGATGCGTTAGGAGAACATGTTAATGATAACCTTACTTGGGATGAGTTTAAGAAAATGTTGATTGAGGAATACTGTCCTCGGAATGAATTGAAGAAAATTGAAGTTGAATTTTGGAACCTGGAAATGGATGGAGCAGAGATCTTGGATTACACGACTCGATTTCAAGAGTTGTCCCGTGTGGTGCCACATCTAGTGACACCAGAACCTAAGAGGATCGAAAGGTATATATGGGGATTAGTGCCCCAAATTCGGGGAATGGTTACTTCGGCTAAACCCACTACTATGCAAAGTGTGATTCAGTTGGCGGGTGAATTAACTGATGAAATGGTGAGAAATGGAATCTTGGTTAAAAAAGGAACAGTTGGAAAGAAACTGGAGGAGAAGGCTGTGAAGAAAACTACTAGTGGTCCAAGTAAGAAGCGCAAGTTTGTGAAGAATTATGGAGCGGTGACACAAGGAAAGAAGGTGTACATTGGGAACTTACCTAAATGTAATAGATGCAACCTTCACCATACCGGCCAATGCGCAGTTGTTACTTGTGAAAGGTGTAACAGGACCGGTCATCTTGCCAAAAACTGCAGGGTCAACTTGGAACCTCAGAGATCATGTTATGAATGTAAGGAGACTGGTCACTTTAGAGACAGATGTCCTAAACTAGGACGTAATGGTGGTAATATGAATCAAGCTAAGGGTAGAGCATTCGCACTTGGGGCTGGAGACGCTCGTCAGGACCCGAATGTGGTGACGGGTACGTTTCTCATCAATAATATCCATGCATCTATACTATTTGACACGGAGGCTGATAGAAGTTTTATTTCTACTGAGTTTAGATCATTGATTAGTCTTGAGTCAAAAAAATTGCATGATGCCTACACTATAGAACTAGCAAACGGTAAATTGATTAAGGCTAGTGATATTGTCCGAGGTTGTACAATGAATTTAAATGATCATCCATTTAGTGTAGATCTTATTCCTATTGATCTGGGTAGCTTTGATGTTGTAATTGGCATGGATTGGTTGTCCAAACACCGTGCCGAGATTATTTGTTCAGAAAAGATAGTTCGAATTCCGCTCTCAAACGGTGAAGTACTAGATGTCCATGGTGATAAACCTGGAAGGAGCTTGAACATTATTTCATGTATGAAGGCTTGGAAATTTTTGAAGAAAGGGAGTTACGCATTTCTTGCTAACGTTGTCGAGAAGAGGTCGGAGGAGTTAAAAATTCAAGATATCCCAATCGTAAGCGATTATTCGGAAGTCTTTCCCGAGGATTTACCCGGATTACCCCCGTCATGGCAAGTTGAGTTTAGGATCGACTTAGTACCCGGCGCCGCACCTATTGCTAGATCCCCGTACCGTTTGGCACCGTCTGAATTGCAAGAGTTGTCGAATCAGTTGCAGGAACTTTTAGAGAAAGGATTTATTAGACCGAGTTTCTCACCCTGGGGAGCCCCGGTCTTGTTCGTGAAAAAGAAGGATTGATCATTTCGGATGTGTATCGACTACCGGGAGTTGAATAAATTGACGATCAAGAACCGATATCCACTCTCGATGATCGACGACTTGTTTGACCAATTGCAGGGATCGACTCATTTATCTAAGATCGATCTCAGATCCGGTTATCATCAATTAAGGGTCCAGGAGGATGACATACCGAAGACGGCATTCAGGACTCGGTATGGTCACTAAGTAAAATGGATATTAAGTTTCTTAGATTTTTATTATTAAGTATAATTATCAATTTATCTAGGAGAAAAGAATAATTATTTAGCTAAATAAATAATTCCCTAAAATATTTATTTATTTAAGAATTCATCACAAATTGTAATTTTACTAATTAATATTTGAAATGTTGGTTAACATTTTAAATAGGTAATTTATGGGCTAACCAATGCTCCGGCAGTGTTTATGGATCTAATGAATAGGGTATGTAAGCCCTACTTAGACTTATCGACGACATCTTGATATATTCTCGGAGTAAGGAAGAGCACGAGCAACACCTGCGGTTAATTTTGGAGTTGCTTCGGAATGAGAAACTTTATGCCAAGTTCTCAAAGTGTGAATTTTGGCTAAAAGAAGTTCAATTTCTTGTCCACGTGATTAACGAGAAGGGCATACATGTGGATCCGGCCAAGATTGAGGCGATAAAGAAGTGGGAGACGCCTAAGACCCCAACTGAGATCCGTCAATTTCTTGGTTTGGCAGGCTACTATAGGCGATTCATTGAGAATTTTTCGAAGATAGCTCAATCCTTAACTCTCTTGACTCAAAAAGATAGAAAATTTGTATGGGGTGACAAACAGGAAGAGGCATTTCAATTATTGAAACAGAAGTTATGTAACGCTCCGATTCTAACTCTTCCCGAAGGAACGGATGGCTTTGTCGTATATTGTGACGCTTCACACCAAGGTCTTGGTTGCGTGTTGATGCAAAAGGACAAGGTTATCGCATATGCATCCCGACAATTGAAAGTGCATGAAAAGAATTACACAACTCACGACTTGGAATTGGGTGCCGTTGTCTTTGCACTTAAAATTTGGAGGCATTATCTTTATGGCACTAAGTGCACTGTTTTTACCGACCACAAAAGCCTCCAGCATATATTTGATCAAAAGATGTTGAACATGAGACAAAGGAGATGGGTCGAACTACTCAACGACTATGACTGTGAGATCCGTTATCACCCTGGGAAAGCAAATGTGGTGGCAGATGCTTTGAGTAGGAAGGAAAGAATAAAACCTCATCGAGTGCGTGCTTTGGGGATGATAATTCAAACGAGCTTGAAACCTCAGATTCTTGAGGCACAGAAAGAAGCACTAGGGAGAAATAATTTGAAAGACGAACTTTTATGTGGTGCTGAGAGGAAATTCGAACAGAAAAACGATGGGTTAATTTATTATTTAGATCGATTGTGGATTCCGGATTCCCATAATTTGAGACAATTGATTTTTAATGAAGCTCACAAGTCGAGATATTCCGTATATCCCGGAGCTGAGAAGATGTACAAAGACTTGAAAGAATTTTATTGGTGGCCCGGGATGAAGAAAGAAATTAAAAGTTACGTTGGGAAGTGCTTGACTTGTTCTAAAGTCAAGGCAGAATATCAGAAACCGTCGGGACTTTTGCAGCAACCCGACATCCCTCAGTGGAAATGGGAACAAATTGCTATGGATTTCGTCACTAAGTTACCACGAACTTCCAGCGGTTATGATTCAATTTGGGTCATTGTTGACCGGTTGACGAAATCTGCTCATTTTATTCCCATCCGAGAGGATTTTAAGATGGAAAATTTAGCTCGTTTGTACATTGGTGAGATTTTTTCTAGGCATGGAGTGCCCGTTTCCATCATCTCGGATAGGGATAGTCGTTTTACATATCGATTTTGGCATACACTACAACGAGCTTTGGGAACGCGCTTGGATATGAGCACGGCTTACCATCCTCATACTGACGGTCAAAGTGAACGAACGATTCAGACCATGGAGGATATGCTAAGGGCATGTGTGATAGACTTTGGCGGCAATTGGGATACCCATTTGCCGTTAATCGAATTCTCTTATAATAACAGTTATCACACTAGCCTCAAATGCGCGCCGTTTGAAGCTTTGTATGGGCGTAAGTGTCGATCACCACTTTGTTGGGCCGAAGTTGGTGACAATCATTTAAATGGTCCCGAGATTATTCAGGAGACTACGGACAAAATTTTTAAGATTCGGGATAGACTAAAGGCCGCACGAGACAGACAGAAAACTACGTCGACAATCGAAGGAAACCCTTGGAATTTCAAATTGGTGACAGGGTGCTTTTAAAAGTCTCACCTTGGAAGGGCGTTATTCGGTTCGAAAAGAGGAGTAAACTCAATCCGAGGTATACTGGACCGTATGAAATTATTGATAGAATTGGTCCCGTGACGTATAAATTGAAATTGCCTCAAGAACTCGGCGGTATACACGATACTTTCCACGTATCAAACCTCAAAAAGTGTTTAGCTGATGAATCCTTGGTAATATCACATGAGGAAGTTCGTGTCGACAAAAAGCTTCACTTTATCGAAGAACCGGTCGAGATTTTGGATCGCGAGATCAAGACGCTTAAACGTAGCCATATTCCTATCGTGAAGTTCTGATGGAACTCGAAGCATGGACCCGAATTTACATGGGAACGAGAGGACCAAATGAAGCAGAAATATCCTCAACATTTTGGGAATGAAGCGGTCATTACCAACACTAGTTGAATTTCGGGACGAAATTCCTTTCAACTGGGGGATAATGTGACAACCGCGGTTTTTCAGGTCCTTACCGTTTCTCGATTTTCTTTTTATACGTTATATTTTTAAATATTATGATTTTATATATTTTTAGTGTTTCTAGGAATACTACCTTAGACAAACACTAAGGTCCGAACTAGAAAACCCGGTTAAGTGCATACACTGCGTATACTGCGAACGCGTTAAATAAACGGTAAAAATTAAATTCTCGAAAATAATTTTTATATTTATATTTTAGTTAAGAATAATGTTTTATAATATTATATGTGCTAAATTTTGTGATTCTTGATTAAACTAACGATCACATGTGGTTCTTTCGTTAAAAACCCGGTATAGCATTTTTGAAAAATTTTGAGTTTTTAGGTTTTAAAAATTTTCAAAATTCATTATTTTAGATACTAAATTTTTTATGTTTGATAAAAATGCTTATTTTTAGTGTTTAGAGGTGTAATTTTTATAAAAAGTGGGTATATTTTATAAAAAAAATTCTTTAAAATTTCAAGACTCCACTCCCCCCTATACATACCCTTCTCCCCCACCCCATTTTCCTCTTCTTCTTCCAGCCCAAATTGTGAAACCCCCTTCTTCATCCAAACACTCCCATTTTTCATCATCTAACTCAAGAACAAGCTCAAATCATCGATTGCAATCTTGAATCCTTGGATCATAGTTGTTGATGAGCTTTGTTCTAGTATTTTAAAGGTATTTTAACATGATTTCATCTTTAAAATTTATGTTTTGATTCTTGCATGTGTTCTCAAGAACACCAAGAACACACACACTACACACACTCACTTTGATTTTCAAGTTTTGTTGTTTTTAAGAGTTTTTAGCTTGAATCTTGTGATTTTAACAAAGATTTGTGGATAAAAACTAGTTGTAATCATCCACAATGAGTTATCTAGTGAAAAAACTTGCAAGATTTGATGATCAAAGTGTATGAACACTTGGGTGTTCATACTTGTATTTTCTTGAATAAAAAGAGCATTTTATTAATTTTTGAGTTTTTGATCTTGGAATTGAACCACATTGTGATTGTAGGTTATAAATCAAGGAAAAATCAGTAGCTTAGCATCAAATTTCATCTTCATTTGTTGATTTTGAAAGGTATAATCCTTGATTAAACTTGTTAGTTGTTGAATGTTCAAGAACAAGCATGTTCTTGATGAATTTTTAAAAATTATTGATCTAGCACACAAAAGTGGTTTTAATCAGTAGAATATGTTTTAAAATAAATATATGAAACATTTGGTTATCTAATTCTTTATATATTATTTATTAAAATTCACACAAATTTAATACATGGAAATTTGGGAAAAATACTTCTGAGTATTGAAAAATTATATAAATTGGACAGTGATTATTATATGATGAACTAAGACTTCTTTCCAAATTTTATGAAAATTAGAGTTGTTTAAGTATACGTTTAGTATTTATAAAGTTTAAACGGATGATTTAGGGTTTGTATACTTCTGGATAAAATCAGGACTTGAAAATTGATATGGGATCTTATATGGACTTAAAACTAATATGGTAAAAATTTGGTAAAGTTTGGATATGTTTAACTATTTTTTCCGAATTTGTAAATTTTTAATAATATTAAATTCATATTAAATAATCTGAATATTGGAAAACTATGAAAATTGGTCAGAAATTTTCATTTATATACATGATCAATTGGTACAAATTTCAAATAGTAAATTTATGTCTAAGTATGACTTTGAAATTATGGTCTATTTAAATTTTATAAAAAGTTATTAATTTTGGAAATTTTTATATAAAATTGATTTTATAAAAATTCTAGGGAATTTTGAACAGAAGTATAACCTCATTTAAAACATAAAATTTGACTTTTAAATTGGGTACTAATATCACACTAAAACCCTAATTTCGGACGAATCTGATTTTCAAACCGTAAACCGGACTTTACGCGCGTAATCGCGTTTTTGATCAAACGAAACCGTGACATGAGATTTTATCAAATGTGACTTTTTAACTACTTATGTTATTTATTAAAATCTAAAACTTAAAGTTTTAAGGTTATTAATTCATATAAAAGCCGGTTTTACAATTCTTAACGGTTCGTACGCACGCGCACGGGTTTTGGCTATACAATTGACTGCATAGCCACTTTTGACTTTTGTTGACTTAGCCACGCATATTAGGTTTCCTAAATACATTTTGTATCTACTTATTAGTAGGACTTAGTTAGGATACCACCGTTGGCTGTTTCACTGTTTTACTGCACTTTTTCGCGTTTCACTCTCAGGTGAGTTTCGCGGCCCCACTTTTAAATGTTTACTGTTTTACGGGGGAAAAGCTGTTTCACTACATGTTGTTACTTGGGATTAGGGTTACCTGGGTTTACTTTTAGATGCATTAAGTCCCCACTTTAACGCAATCAATTAGCTTGAATAGCCGATGGGAATTATGAATTGTACTATTTGGGTCGACACCCCCGCCCAGGGTTGGTCACGCCAACCAGAATTGTAGGGTCATTTGGGCGCATAATTAGCCATAGTAGGTGTTCACATTTAACACCTGGATACAGGGGCAATAACTAGTCTGATGGTTTTGATTGTGGCTCAGGGTAACTAAAATCTTAACACATGTACTTTATCATCTGCGGATGGTTAATTTTACATTTTGAAATTCATTTACTTATTTTATTGAGTCGTAAAACCTGCGTACTCACCAACTATTTTTATAGTTGACCGTTTTTGAAACATGCTTTTCAGGTAAACATAATTGAAGCAAATGACTAGTTTGGTGAATTGCTTTTGGGGACTTTCTTTTGGATTATAACTTGGTTGTTGGTTTTGTATTCTGCATTTGGGATGTTTGGTTTATGTAGACAACCTGAATTTGTATTTTGGTTTTCGTGGTTTGTATGACACTTTACTTTCTTAGGTATGTTTGTAGTGTTCTTTGAAATTTGCAGTGTACCCATTAGCATTCTCTTGCGCCTAAGTGTTCGATGCACCGCTCTCGTCTCACCTCCGTGTTTCCGCCTTCGGCGGGGTGTGACAGCAACCTTCACCATGTCACGGATTTCACTAATTAAACCCCAGATATAACGTTTAATCAAGTTTGACTAAGGGGTTGCAAGATGTGGAATAATTCTGGAATATTCCAGGAGTTTAGTGGCGTACTCCTGATGATTCGTTCCTGTCATTCTCAAACTTAAATATTTCCTTTCAATCTGTTCCCGTTCATTCTGGGGAACATACTTCTTCTCTACTCTCGTCCTAAAGGCGTTACATCCCATCGCATTGGCCGCTTCTCTGCCTTTGGTAGCAATGATGTTGTTCCACCACTCTAAAGCTTGATCTTTGAATGAATTAGAGGCATATAAAACCTTATCCTCCTCAACACACTTGCTGATAGCCAAAACTGACTCAGTCTACTCAATCCACCTTTGTGTGGCAATTCCTCATTCCTTTCCAGCAAAATTGTATGGCTTACAATCCTGGAACATCTTATAAGTACAACCTACTACCTTTTTCTTCTTTTCTACGTGACCATAATTATTACCCATACTCTCGTCTTCGAAAGAGTTATGGTAATATTTTTCTCTTTCGGTCTTCTTAGATTTATGAGAAACAGAACCCTTTGGTTCACGAGTAATAGGTTTTGATTAAGTCACTGTCCAAGTTTGACGAGAATGAACAGATTGAGGAACTGAAGGTTGAACAGATATTTTATCTGCTTATCTCTTTTCTAGTTCTGTAAAGATCATCGGAAGAGAATCTTTGATTCCTTCCGTTATCATCTTTTGAAGTTCAACACGAGAATTATTATTTTCTGCAGCGTTTTCTGCTTGCTTCCTTTTTCCTCTCGTGTTTTGAGATGGTCCAGTTTGTTTCGACATACTATCAAAAGAACATGAATTGATGTAAAACACAACTTTTTATTAATAGGATATTTTACAAAGATAATTCATATGAAATATATTCAGAAATTTCTAAAGTTCTAGTCTTTAAGAGCCTGAACTAGTAGAGTATTTCGAACTTTAACTTCAGCCTTTTCTCTTTCCAGTTCGGCTATTCGGTTTAACAGCATTTGCTCCCTCCCATTTCCTGGCGCATTCTCATTTTTATGTGGAGCAGGAACAGGAATAGTTTCATAATACGGAGCGTAAGGTATATTGGAATCAGCGCGCTCTTCTTCTTCAGGGTCATATTTACTTTCATAAGGAATATTGACATATCACTCATGGAAATTTTGTGGATAAACATGAGTAATATTATAGCTTCCAGCAGTTGTAGCAGAATGAAAACTTATAGAACGATTATAGGGAACACTAGGGTTTCCAATATTTCCGAGGCTTCTGAAAGTAGAACTTTCAGTTTCCTCATTAAGTTCTATAGTTGTTTCATTCGTCTTACGGTCAAAGTAATTAGCAGGAGCGAATTTTCGAAGAAAACTAGGACCTTTGCCCTTTCAAACCATTCTGAAAATACAAAAACAAAATATACTTTTATTATCACAAAATACAATATAAGGTAAAATACAAGAAAATCTTAATCCTTCATCAGTTCTTTCCCCAATGTCTTCAGATCCTCTCCATACTCATAAACTTGCTTCCCATAAAACTGGGTTATTTTCTTATCCATAATTCTCTTTTTGTTTATCTCGTCCGTTTGGCGTAACGAACGATCTAAACATTCAAGATGGGAAGACGGCATAGTATACTTATAACCATATTTAGAAGGAGGATCACGAATACCCATCAGCATATCATTATAAGCATGATGACATTCTGGTGGTGATTGGAAATAAGCTTGGTAAGGATCAACATAGGGATCATATGTGACCAGAGTTATAGGATTGATAATCAGAACTGTTTGAGATAGGGTTATTGAAAAGATAGTCATTAGGGTTTTCAGACGCAGATTGGTATTGGGGATCTTTAGAAGGATCTTCTTCAGATAATTGAATCTGACTGGATTGCATGGATTGAGCAGCAGTATTCCAGTTGCTAAAATCTGATCCAGCATCTATCCATTGGTTGGAAAAGTTTTGGGATTGTGGGTGATATTCGGGAGAGTTAGGGAGTACGGCAATTGGATCCTCATTATAGTAGGGTGAACAGGTAGGATTCTGTTGTGAGCCTAACGGATGATATTCCGGGGATTCTTGTTTAATAGGACGATTAGGATCGTAATATGGAATAATATTTCCTCCAGACATCTGCAATCTTATCATATTAGTATTTGTTTTACTTGTAAGATTTAGATACTAAAGCTAGTATCTTAATCTTTAACTAAAGTTCTACATGGATGGTTATCTTTCCAGAGTAGTACCTCCAACAGTCATGTTCCCAGGTAAGAGCGACAGGTCTAGAAGAGATTTATACACCGCTTTTTCCTTAGACAAAACACTTCTGTTTGTTAGATAACTACATACTGGTCAGAAGGTCACCTTGGTTTCCTATATTAAAAGCATTATAGTTAATGCTTATTTTTCTTAAACATGCATGGTTGAAGCTTAGATACTAGATCTTAAGTAACTAATTTGCTAAAACCTGTGGCTCTGATACCAACATGTCACACCCCGCCTCAGGCACCCCCTGGACGTGTGCGAGCCCGATTGGTATCGCTTGGTTACTTGATTTCAGAGTTTTATAAAATACAGCGAAAGTCTTTCTCAAAGGGTCGTTTCATTATTCTTTCAACCTCAAGGGTTGTAATTGTAAATACCAAAACTCAGTTGAAAAACAAAAGCCTTGTATTTACTTTATAAACATAGGGTTTCAATACCCTTCTCATTTGATTACAAAACAAGTTTGAAATCAAATACATGATGAGCCACTGGAAATAGTTCCAACACAAGGTTGATCAGTTCCCTAGTCCTATTTCCTTTCTTTAAGATTTCCACGAGGCCTGAGAATCCTACGAGCATTCCATCCTTTTTCCTTGGTCAGATCTTACGTCTGCCCATATACACCTCTCATCATATTTTATTCATTACCTGAAAAATATTTTGAAAATAAAACGTCGGCGCGAACGCTGGTGGATACAATATCTTGACATAAAATCATTTTGGCACAAATAAGTATTAATTACATAATCACAACTTCATGTTCAATCTACACACTCAGCAGGCCCGTCCTGTTCAATCGCACCACAGTATACATTGGCATCATAGCTTATAACAATGAGAATTCCATGTCCTTTATTTGTTATAAGATAAGCACAAGCCACAATCCGGGAATTTCACCCGAGACCTGTGTATCCCTTGCAAGTTTTACGTATACCTATGGCCTGAATGCTTGTTCGTAGAAGAATATTGAGCATTACTTCATTAACCTTTATTTGGCCATTTTTGCAAAAAAAAAATATTAAAAAAAAATATTTGACACAAGTTTTGAAAGAGATAAAGTATTCACATTTTTGTTTGGAATGAGCCTTCTAAAGTTCAAAGCTTAGATTTTAGCATTTTAACCTGATTTCTCTAGCGTTTCAACCTTTCAACGAGCGTTTCTTCTTAAACCGAGCACTACGAGGAGCGGGAATCGAACTGGGATCGTCAGGAGTCGTCTACAGGAGCTCTGGAACTGATTTTATAAGTAAAGGACGATTTTGTTGTGAAGAAAAATGAATGACTTCATCAAACTATTTATAGGGGTGAAACCAGGTCCGTAGCGGACCGTCATGTTTAGGCGTAGCAGTCCGCTACCGCCCTTGCATGCGTCAGCCCTACAGGTCCCACTCTGATTGGACCTTTAATGGTTTTTGCGGCTAGCGGACCGTTACCAGGAAGCGTAGCGGTCCGCCACCTAGCTACGTGGTAGAATCTTAGAGTTTTGCGGCTGGCGGACCGTTACCACCTGGCGTGGCGGTCCACCATAAGTACACATGTCACAAAACATGACCATTAGTCACTATACATGTGTCACACGCGGATTTATTACTTAACGACCAAGTAGCGGACCGTTACCATATATGGTGGCGGTCCGCCACCCAAAGACTTAGTGATGTCGTCCAGACGGTCTATAAAAACTATCAAATAAAACCTAATCTAGACTCTCTAGCTTTAAATTTATAAAACCTAGACTCGACCTAAAACTAGACCACACAACCGGCAAGTGTACCGATCAATGCAATATAGCCTAACGAAGTCCGGATATCGAACCCAAAAGACACTGAATAACTAAATTAGACTCTAACTAGGACTTAATATGATTAATTGATTGGGGGGTTTACTACACTAAAGATTAACTAAGAATGCAATAAACTAAGGACAATTCAAGCTATCAAGAGTAAACTAAAGATGAAATCAAGAATGGAGAGGTCACTACCTAGGTCGGAATCCTATGTGTAAAGCTCAACTTCTATCGGTTTTGGAACTAGGTTGGATCTGGTTTTCTAAAGATATAACACCTAAAAGATATCTAGTGGATTCCCGATCACTCTCGGTCTCGGGATGTGACCAGAAGACAACCTAAGGATATTAACTCACCAGATGATCGGATCACCTCTCGGGTATTTCCTACTATGACAAGTACCCTAATAAACGGATTACCTCTCAGTCTCACCGCTTACCATACACTCAAGGAATGCATGGGGTAGTTCTAGAATGGATACTATGATTCGGATAGCAACTATCACTAGACACCTAATACCAACTTCCTCTCAGACAGCTGACACTCGGATTCCTAATGACGAAGACTAAACGACTAATTCTCACCTCTCGGGTATTGAACTAGGACACACATTCACTTCTAATCAGTAATTAACTAGGTTTTCTATGGCTACTACGTCTAGACACCACTCTAACTCACAAACCCTAAAGTCTATGAACCAGAAACGAAGATCAAACTGGCAGACAACCACAATCAACGCAGAAAAGCATAATCAACCACATAATCAGAATTAAACATGCACTAACATCACACATAAACAAACTCAAACCTTTACTAAATCATAAATCCAACATTCAAATCCAAAAACCGAATAAAAATCGAAACTTTAACACATAATCATCATATTGACCTAGGTAGATCAAGGATCTAGCCTAGAATCATACTAAGAACATCTACACAGAAGCAAATAGCAAGATCCATAGGTTCAAAACATAAAATCAAAGATAAAGTTTGAATCTTTAAACCCTAGAATGCAACTACACAAACCCGGAATCCAAAAGCTTCAATCTTCAGCTTCAATTGACTTCCAAGCTCAAAATCGCCTCTTTTTCTTCCCTGGAACGGCTTAGAATCGAACTCACTCCTAATGGCCGTTTAAATCTTTTTAATTTAGAAAATTAGGGTTTTGCGGAAAACGGCCCTCTCGCGTACCGCGAGAGAATGTTGACTGGATCCTCGCGTACCGCGAGGACCAAAATAGTCGGGCGGATTCCTGGAGTTTCCCGCGTACCGCGAGAAATATCACACTCGTCTCTCGCGTACCGCGAGAGACCTAAATTTCAGAAAATTGTCTTTTGATCTTTGGACTTTTCCGGGCTTCGTTTCTTCGCTCGTTTTCTTCACGTATTCTTCATTAATATTCCCGAGCTCCTACAAATAAGACCAACGACTCAAATGTACATAAAATTGACTCAAAACTAATATAAAACTACTTAGAACACATTAAAACAAAGGAATAAAGACGTGTGCTTTCGCACCCTATCAAATATCCCCACACTTAATCTTTTTTCGTCCTCGAAAAATCTGCAAATGGAATCATAACTGGCATCTAACTCAACAAACATAAATTTCAATTTTCAAAACATACTCACGTGTTAAAAAGCAACAATTAGTATTTCTGTCCGATTAAACCCAAGCACTAACTTTCAAGCCCCCGTTACGTGTTCTAAATCCATTTTATACAACATATCAATCAATCTATGTGACTCACACTTAGAAGTTACAGCTCTACCTAATCCCGTCTCAAGGTCATGTTTAGGCACGGATTAAACCATATAGATTTACCCTACCACGTTAAACTACTATTTACAGGTTTTTAGAAATCAGATGAAATCATGAATGAATGGATGATAATGAGCATAATAAGCAAAAGAACTTTCGTCTAGAGGCGTTTCAACCAAGTCACTATCCCGGAGGGTAACACATAGACTACATTCTATCAATGAAGCACATAAATCTTACTTAGGGGTGTATCCTCCAAGTCGCTATCCCAAAGGGTAACACATAAGCAAAACTCAGTATAGCTCATAAATTATGGAATAACATGGATTATGGAATGCGGGCGCCACCGAAACTCGGATTTATTCTCATAAAAAGAGAATGGTGTGCCATAAAAAATTTCAAAAACCTTTAAATTTTAACTTAATCGTGGTACCTATCACCCTATATTGACAGTTTCAGTATTACCATTACTCTAAGATGAATACCCACAAGATATCATGATTTTATTCCGTGATTAATCCTAAATAACACAAACAGGATATTTAAGCTCTACTAGTTAGCTGGGTCTACCAAAACATCACTAATTAGACACGTTTTCAATTATTTAATCTTTTAAAATCATAAATAGATCCAGTTCTACTATCATTTTCCAAATATATGCAATTATTTTCAAGAACATTTTTCAAATTTTTCAATTTTTTTTTTTTTTGTATTTTTGAATTTTTTTTATAAACAAGACAACTAGCTAAACACTCACATCCCCACACTTGAAAGACACATTGTCCTCAATGTGAAGCAAAACAAAACTAAAAATAAAAATGCAAAAATAAAACAAGAAAAAAAAAACAGGAATCGACTTAGCTGGTAATGTAGATGCAAACTAATATGCAGCTTCGTTCTTCCTTGTGTGTGCACCGTATAGCATTTTGGTCGCGGTTACACATCAGCTGTCGGGTTGCCTTTACAAGATAGTAATGGTGACCATCAATTCCGCCCGAATGGAGATTGAGTACGGGTGGAATGATAAACCTGCAAAATAAGACTAAACATACCCGCAGCATTAAACTGACTCAAATAATAACTCAACTACTAACTCAACTAGACACTTAAAAGACTCAAGATAGATAGATGCAGAGAAAACATACTCAACGTGTGGCAAACACATAGACATGAATACCACAGCAAGGTCGAACATCGGTCATAAACAGTTTCTAGTTTCCCATGGTCATGGTGGTCGGATGGTGGTAGGTGGGTGAATTAATGTGATGGATGATGGTGGTTAAAGGTGATGCTTCATGGTAGTGGTGGTACGAAGGTAGGTGATGAATAGTGGTGGTGAGTGAAAACGGGGACAGAAACGGGTACGGGAAACCATGGGAAACAAAGGAAATAGGGTGACACCAGCAGTCCCTCGCGTACCGCGTAAGTCGAAGGGGATATTCTTCGCGTACCGCGAAGGCCAAAAAGTTAGGCCGGCCGAGACTTTTGTCTCTCGCGTACCGCGAGAGATCTTCCTCTCGTTCTTCGCGTACCGCGGGAGGGTGTCGTTAACAGAAAGTTTTGAAGAATTTTCAAGTTTTATACTTAGAATATTTTTGGTCATTTAAGATCTTGTTTCACCCAAACTCACTAAAAACCTATCCCAAGCATAAAAACATATGTAACTATACCTGGGGCTTCATTCCCGACGATTTTCCTTACCGAATCAAGCATGGATTCCTGCAAAACTTGACACAAACAAAACACAAACCGAAAAACAAAGAAAAAGACACGGACTCAACCCAATGAAATCATACAAACTCTACATCCCGGGCACTTGCCCAGGACTCAAGCAAGCCTATCAGGAGGCTTCTCCTTGATCCTAACCGGTACCCGCCTTCATCCTGCGCGGCCTCCGGGTCCTCCATACCTCTAGCAAACAACTACTACTCTCAAACCATGGATTTCTATCCTTCATCTCCTTCCACCACAACTTAAATCTACCCGGTCCGAAGATAATACGCATTAAATAACCAAGTAGTTTGTCACTCCTCGATATCCCCACACTTGGGGTTAGCACTCTATCTACGTTGCCTAAGTCAATTAACTCTCGAGTCCTCTTACGAGGCGGCCTAGACCTAGGGGGTGACTCGATCTTTCTCCCCAAAGCACAAACAGTGGTGAAGATATGTAGGGGTTTAGGAATGGGCACTTCTAAAGGAATGACCTCCACAATCTCACCAGGATCCTCGGGATCCTCAACAACCTCCACCAACTTCCCCACACTTGGGGTTTTGCCTATGACCTCTTCAAACTCTGCCATCATCTCCAGCAAATCATCAGGCACCTCATCTCCATAATCGTCTGGCTCATCTAGCAATCCTTCTAACTCCAACGCCCAATCATATGGTTCTTCTATATTCGGGGCGGGTTCACCTACTTCTATCACCGGATCGGGGTCCCAATGGTGGTCCATGAAAGAATCGAGCATGCACACGGAGTGGCTGTGCTCGCCAACATCCTTCCCGGACTCTACAGCATTGAATGTAAGGACCTCATCCCCCACACGAAGTGTGAGCTTCCCGTCAAAGACATCAATCATCGCCTTTGCGGTTCGTAGGAACGGGCGTCCTAAGATGAGTGGGACCTTGTCATCCACCTCCATATCTAGAATCACAAAATCCACGGGGAAAACAAAATTGCCCACTTTCACTAATAGATTTTCCACTATTCCCCGTGGATACTTGACTGAGCGGTCAGCCAAGGAAATGCTCATGCGCGTTGGTTGTGGTTCACCTAGGTCCAGCTGCTTGTACAATGAATAGGGCATCAAATTGATGCTAGCACCTAGGTCGGCCAACGCGTGGTGTAATGGTAGGTTGCCCAACAAGCACGGGATCGTGAACCGACCCGAATCAGACAACTTTTCTGGCAAATGATTTTGCACCACTGCCGAGCATTGCTCACCAAGTGAGACTCCAGAGACCTCCTCAAGTTTCTTCTTGTTGGAAAGAAGGCCTTTTAAGAACTTGGCATATTTGGGCATATGCTGGAGGACCTCTACAAACGGGAGATTGACCTTGAGTTGTTTGAACATATCAAGGAAGTGACCGTATTCCTTAGCGTGTTTATGTGGCAACACACGTGCGGGATAAGGAATACGACTCAAGTCAATCTCGGGGGACTTCATCTCCACCCCCTTCTTCTTCTCCTGTGCCTTCTTGGTAGGCACCTCAACCACTATCTCCTCCTCCACCGGCTCTTCTTCTACTACTACCGGTGGGCTCTCATCCTCCTTCTCTATCATGCTCCTCGTCGAAACAGCATTCGACTCGGTCTCTTTTAGCATCCTAGCATCGATCTCAGCAAATCGAGCTTCCCAGTCAATCTTGTTCACCTCCTCCACTGAGGGAATATTATGCTCCTTAGAGTGGGGGTCAACCTCTTCAACCACTTTACTCTCCACACTCTCTATAGACACGGCCATCACTGAAGCGTTCGGGCCCGTAGAAGGGCTTCCTTGTCTATCATGTATGCTCCTAGCAATGTCTCCTACCGTGCGTTGCAAATCCTGGAACGCCGATTGCTGATTCTTCATCAAAGTGTCATGGCTATCCAGTCTTAGCCGAGCATCCTTGTTATTCTGCACCAGCTGGGCAAGCAACTGTGTCTGAGTCTCCATCATCTCCTCAATCCTTCGTGACCCAACAGTGCTCCCAGAACTCGCTCCTTCTTCTGCTCCTCCATACTGTTGCTGACGACCAGTGAATCCAGATCTCCATCCCGAACCAAAAGTATTAGAATTGTTGTAATTTCGGTTCTGGTATTGGTTGCCAGCATAGCTCACATGCTCTTGATTATTTACCGGGCAATCTCGGGTGTCGTGTCCTCCCCTGCACACCTGACACCTCAAAGCATTGAGCTTGAGCTCCTTTATCTCATTCGCCATCGAGGCGAGGGCAGCAGCCACGCTAGTATCAGGAGTGACCTGATGCACACCTCTAGGAGAAGAGGCGTGTGACCTAGCAGTAGGGATGGAATCCCTAACAGAACGTGGGTGCTGCTGTTCGGCTTGAGCGAAGCTCTCGAACATATCCTCGCACTCCTCAGGCTCGAGTCTATCCATGATATGGCCTCCTGCAGCTGTGTTGAACATTTGCTGCGTCTCGAAGGTAAGGCCATTATAGAACTTCTCCACTAGTGCCCAGTCGGGGAGACCGTGCTGGGGACATCGGCTCAACAGCGCGTTGAACCGCTCCCAGGCCATGTGGTAAGGCTCGTCGGGATCCATCCGAAACGAATGGATCTGGTCCCGAAGGCGAGCGGCCCTGGAAGGTGGAAAGTATTTCTTGAAGAACTTGGCTTCGAGATCCTCCCATGTGGTGATAGAATTGTCGGGAAGAGTGTCGAGCCAAGTAGATGCACGCCCAGAAAGAGAGAATGGAAAGAGACGCAAGTAGATTGCGTCCTTAGATACACCCGTGATATTAAATGTATCACATATCCGCGCGAAGCGGGACAAATGTCCGGGTGCATCCTCATCCTCGAGGCCATGGAATTGAGTGGCATGAGTGATCGTACTCATGACATGTGATGGGATCTGCCAAGAATTGGTGTTCGGTATAGTGGGGCGTGTGATCGAAGATCTCGCGCCCGTGACCCCCTCACTGGCCCTCTGGTGCACTGTACGCCTCGCTGGAGGATCAGCGTCGCCCATAGTAGGAAATGGAACTGGGCTAGTAGAACGTACCTTAGATTTAACCAGCTCCTCTAAACGCTCCCGAAAGTCGCGGGTGCGCTCGTGAAGCTCTCGTTCGGGCTCTTGAAAAGCTGCAAAAGATGGTGATCCTTGCAAACGAGTATTGGGCATAAACAGAAAGACTCTAAGAAGGAAACAGAATAAAGACTCACAAGTAGCACACAAGACTCAAAAGAAAACAAAAGACTCAAATAAACCAAAAATCAATCAAAGAACTAGTCAAAGCTAATATTGCTATTGCCAAGTGTCCCCGGCAACGGCGCCAAAAACTTGATGTCGTCCAGACGGTCTATAAAAACTATCAAATAAAACCTAATCTAGACTCTCTAGCTTTAAATTTATAAAACCTAGACTCGACCTAAAACTAGACCACACAACCGGCAAGTGTACCGATCAATGCAATATAGCCTAACGAAGTCCGGATATCGAACCCAAAAGACACTGAATAACTAAATTAGACTCTAACTAGGACTTAATATGATTAATTGATTGGGGGGTTTACTACACTAAAGATTAACTAAGAATGCAATAAACTAAGGACAATTCAAGCTATCAAGAGTAAACTAAAGATGAAATCAAGAATGGAGAGGTCACTACCTAGGTCGGAATCCTATGTGTAAAGCTCAACTTCTATCGGTTTTGGAACTAGGTTGGATCTGGTTTTCTAAAGATATAACACCTAAAAGATATCTAGTGGATTCCCGATCACTCTCGGTCTCGGGATGTGACCAGAAGACAACCTAAGGATATTAACTCACCAGATGATCGGATCACCTCTCGGGTATTTCCTACTATGACAAGTACCCTAATAAACGGATTACCTCTCAGTCTCACCGCTTACCATACACTCAAGGAATGCATGGGGTAGTTCTAGAATGGATACTATGATTCGGATAGCAACTATCACTAGACACCTAATACCAACTTCCTCTCAGACAGCTGACACTCGGATTCCTAATGACGAAGACTAAACGACTAATTCTCACCTCTCGGGTATTGAACTAGGACACACATTCACTTCTAATCAGTAATTAACTAGGTTTTCTATGGCTACTACGTCTAGACACCACTCTAACTCACAAACCCTAAAGTCTATGAACCAGAAACGAAGATCAAACTGGCAGACAACCACAATCAACGCAGAAAAGCATAATCAACCACATAATCAGAATTAAACATGCACTAACATCACACATAAACAAACTCAAACCTTTACTAAATCATAAATCCAACATTCAAATCCAAAAACCGAATAAAAATCGAAACTTTAACACATAATCATCATATTGACCTAGGTAGATCAAGGATCTAGCCTAGAATCATACTAAGAACATCTACACAGAAGCAAATAGCAAGATCCATAGGTTCAAAACATAAAATCAAAGATAAAGTTTGAATCTTTAAACCCTAGAATGCAACTACACAAACCCGGAATCCAAAAGCTTCAATCTTCAGCTTCAATTGACTTCCAAGCTCAAAATCGCCTCTTTTTCTTCCCTGGAACGGCTTAGAATCGAACTCACTCCTAATGGCCGTTTAAATCTTTTTAATTTAGAAAATTAGGGTTTTGCGGAAAACGGCCCTCTCGCGTACCGCGAGAGAATGTTGACTGGATCCTCGCGTACCGCGAGGACCAAAATAGTCGGGCGGATTCCTGGAGTTTCCCGCGTACCGCGAGAAATATCACACTCGTCTCTCGCGTACCGCGAGAGACCTAAATTTCAGAAAATTGTCTTTTGATCTTTGGACTTTTCCGGGCTTCGTTTCTTCGCTCGTTTTCTTCACGTATTCTTCATTAATATTCCCGAGCTCCTACAAATAAGACCAACGACTCAAATGTACATAAAATTGACTCAAAACTAATATAAAACTACTTAGAACACATTAAAACAAAGGAATAAAGACGTGTGCTTTCGCACCCTATCACTTAGGGTGGTGGGTTTTCTTTGCGGACCTCTACCGACTGAACACACCCGTAGCGGACCATTAGGCTTGACCTTAGCGGTCCGTTAAGGTCTATAATTCTCAATTTTTCATTTTTGAACCCTGAACTTTAAGGTAATCATACTTATAGTCCCTAGGGTTTACCTTTTGTCAAATCTTGGACATTTTTATGGTAGGTGTTACAACGGCTGATCCTCCTGACGGAAAGATTTCTTTGTATGCTGCCATTTTTATCCATTGTAATCTTCGTCTTCCCATAACTCGGTTCATTGCCCAGCTGTTAACCTTTTATCAAGCCCATATCTCCCAGATGCATCCGATGGGGATATGTAGGGCTACCCATTTTGAGTTTAGCTACCGGTCCTTGGGGGTGGAGCCTACGTGTGGTCGCTTTAATGTTTTTTATAAGATGGTCCTCCGTGACAGTGGGTTCTCCTTTGTTGGGCGCGGGGGTAAGGTGAAAAGTCACATTACCAAGGCCCCGTCTAGTTTTCATTACTGGAAAGAGAGGTTCTTCTATGTGAAATGGGACGTTATTCCGCTAGTGATGAACGTTCGTTCTGCTACTGATTCATTTGTTGAGCCTGCCTGGAGCCCTTTGAGGGTCAGGATTGGTATATCGTGTTGACGGCGAATCCTGCCGAAATTAAAACCCTGCGCGAGAGCGCTCTTGTGGCGGTCGGGATGAGCCGTGTTTGGAAGTTTCCTGACAGGGTTCCTCATTACGCTATTGGCGATAAAGGTATTTGCGCGCGTGCACGTTATACGTTGCTTGTGCTTTTATTTTTTATCCGTTCTGTTTTTTTTTGTTTAGTAGTGGATAGCATCTATGGGATCCTTTTTAATCAACTAGACGGTCGGATGGCGTGGACGGAGTTGGCTGCAGGTGAACCCTCTATTTTGGAGAGATGGAAAGATAACTTCCTTCATCCTCGGAGCATGGATACTGATTCTTCTCAACCCAACACCTCAGGTGTGGTTTCTGTTTATAATCCCAAGCCTTTGAATTCTATTTCTTCTGCCGGCGAGACATTTGTGATGCTTTCTAGTGATAAGTCTTTAGGCTCTTCTGATGACGTACCTTTGGTCCATCGACGTGTACGTCACACAGGTCAGGGTGATCTTGGTGATGCGGGCTCTTCCCCCAAGGGTGATGTGGGTGGTGAGGGCAGCGTGTCGCTCAAGCGTAGGAAGCTAGTCTTGAAGCATAAATCTCCACCCTCCGGGGATAAACTACTCAGCTCTCCCGGTGCCAAGAAGTTGAAGCTTTCAGATTCTTTGAAGAAGGCTGAGGAGGCTGCTTTGGGTTAGTTCTGTCTTTCCTGTTTTTGCTTTTGCTCCGCTTTTCCTTATTATTTTTTAATTTAAGGTTTTTTTTCTTTTCAACGAGTCTTGCGCGACGACAACCTGTTGTGGATTTATCTTTTTCTCCTCCTCGTGCAGATGAGCCTGTTCATCTTAAGCCTGCCCATGTTGAGAAGCCAGAGGTTACGCCCGCGCGTCAATCCGAATCTTCCAAGGTTGTTCATTCACCTGTCCGCCAGTCTTCTGCTGTAGGGAGGAATCTGGGGGACAAGGTTACTACGGCGGACCCTGCCAAGGCTGTATCCTTGCATGACCCTCCTCGAGTTGCACATGTTCATGTTCTCAACTGGGGGGTTATGCAGAATTCCCGTATGAATGGGGCTTCTGTTAGTCGCGGTTTTCTACATCAAGGGCCACCTCCTGCCGACCGGTTATTTCAAAAACATCTCCCCCGTTCCAAGTTGAGGGATCAGGTGGTGACCAACGTGGTGGGGGCGCTGTCCTCAGTTTCTGAGATAGTGCGTGACTGGGAGGTCCTGTGTAGTGAGAAGCGGGAGTTTGAGCTTTCAAAACGTGAATTTGAACAGATGAAGCGCGAGTTGGAGAATAGCCGCGCCGCGGTGGAGCGCGTGAAGAAGCTCGAGTGGGATTTGTCTATAGCTCGCTAGGAGGCCGCGCGTGCATGAGAGCTTCACTAGAAGGCTGCCACTGATTGGAAGGTTGCTTGTGACCAAGCTAATTTGAAAATTGCTAAGGCGGTGGCTTCTGGTAAGTTGGCTACTGCGCGCATGAGAACAAGCGGCTTATGGAGAGGTTGGCCTTGAGGGATATCGAAATTGTCTCTCGTGATAAGGAGATTGCCGATTTGCATGCCCGGCTGAAGGAGATCGAGAGCGCTAAGGACACTGAGGCTGCTCATTGCGTTATATTGGAGGATGAGGTTCAGCAGCTGCGCTCCAACCGCCGTTGGCTTATTTCTGAGTGCATTCCTCGAGTTGCAGATATGGTTAAGGGTTGTCCTGAATTTCAACTTGTTTTTTTCTGAACTCCTGACTGCCAATAAGTTCTTGGGTCGACAGCAGGGTTTTGACAAAGGCTATCGCTTTGCTGAAGAGGGTTTGCCTAAGACTTCCTTTAAGTTGTATGATGTTAACTGTCAACAGGGGTTGGATGAGAAGACCGTAGAATTGACAACATGCCCTTCGGTGTTTTGAAAGATGTGGCTGCTTGCGCTACTCATCCCGACCTGACTGAACTTCATGCCATGCTTGTTGGGGATGACGAGGAGGTTGGTCCGTCCAAGCGTGAGGAAGAGGCGGTTGATTATGGTGATAGTGGTGATGAGGAGGAGCATGCAAGTGAAGATGTTGAGGATAACTCAAAGGTTTAGCATTCGGCCTGCGAGCTGTGTATGACCCTTTAGTGCCTTGTAATAGGTTAGCGTCGTTTATCATTTGGATTTGTTATCTGTTGGATGTCTGGACAAGCTTTTGTTGCACTTTTAGATGTTTTGCTCCTGTAATAGTGTTCCTTGATCTCTTTGTTGTTGTTGTTGTTTGCTTGCGGTGTTGACTGAACAGCGTTTTTGAATTGCTTCCTGTGCGAGGATGGCAAGACATTCTTGCGTTCTTAGTGCTTTTAAATTATTTCTTGCGCGAGGGTGGCTGGCCATCTTGGCGTCTTAAGGCTTTTGAACCGTTGCCTCCACAAGTATGGCAACTTAAGTTATTTCCCGCGCGAGAATGGCAGGCCATCCTCGTGTCTTAAGGACTTAAGTTATTGCCTGCGCGAGAATGGCAAGCCATCCTCGTGTCTTAAGGACTTAAGTTATTTCCTGCGCGAGAATGGCAAGCCATCCTCGTGTCTTAATGACTTAAGTTATTGCCTGCGCGAGAATAGCAGGCCATCCTCGTGTCTTAATGACTTAAGTTATTGCTTGCGCGAGAATGGCAGGCCATCCTCGTGTCTTAGGGACTTAAGTTATTGCACGCGCGAGAATGGCAAGCCCTCCTCATGTCTTAAGGATTTAAGTTATTGCTCGCGCGAGAATGGCAAGCCATCCTCGTGTCTTAAGGACTTAAGTTATTGCCCACGTGAGAATGGCAAGCCATCCTCCTGTCTCAGGGACTTAAATTATTGCCCGCGCGAGAATGGCAAGCCATCCTCGTGTCTTAAGGACTTAAGATATTGCCTGCGCGAGAATGGCAGGCCATCCTCGTGTCTTAGGGACTTAAGTTATTACCCGCGCGAGAATGGCAAGCTATCCTCGTGTCTTAAGGACTTAAGTTATTGCCCGCGCGAGAATGGCAAGCCATCCTCGTGTCTTAAAGGCTTAAGTTATTGCCCGCGCGAGAATGGCAAGCTATCCTCGTGTCTTAGGGGCTTATTGTTTGGCTGTTTTTTGGCAAGGTATTTCTCATTGACATAAATAAACGGCCCGAGGCCTTGATTTTACAATTAAGGATTGAAGATTACATATAACTTTTCCTCAAATGTGCTACATTCCAAGACCTTGGGATGGGTGTTCCATCCAACTTTTTTAACTCGTACGCGCCTTTTCCTAGCACTACGGCTATTTGGTATGGGCCTTCCCAGTTGGGGGACAGTTTTCATGGATGCTCCGCCCCACTGGCTTCGTTGTCGCGGACTACGTAATCGTATATGTTGAATTTGCAAATTTTTACCCGCACGTTGTAGTATTTTCTAGCTTTTTCTTGTATCTGGCCTCTTGTAACGCTGCCCCTTCGCGCCTTTTGTCACTATTGGTGTCTCATTGTTGCTTGTTTTAGACTCGTGCGGTGCGCCCACATCACATGTGGTAGCTCGTCTACCCACGAGTGCCCCCATTGGTCAAGGCGCGCCTTTATACCTTCTACTAGAGATTGATTTGCGCGCTCTACTTGACCGTTGCCATGTGGGTGGTGTACCGAAGTGAAAATTTGCTTGATTCCTAGTTTCGCGCTCCACTCTTGCAACTTTTTATCTGCGAACTGTGTTCCATTGTCGCTCACCAGGTGCATTGGTAGCCCGAAGCGACATATAATGTTTTCCCATATGAACTTTTTAACTTGAGAGGCTGTAATGGAGGCCAACGGTTTTGCTTCCACCCACTTTGTGAAGTAATCTATGGCCACTATTAGGAACTTGATCCACCCGGACGCCTTTGGGAAGGGACCTACAATATCAATCGCCCACTTCTGGAAGGGCCATGCTGCAGACACTGGAATTAGATTGTTTTTTGTGCGTATGGTACGCGGTGCGTGGTGTTGGCATGCTTGGCATTTGCGAAATTCCTTGACAGCATCCATGTGCATGCCAGGCTAGTAATAACCGGCATTCGTGATCTTTGCCACTATCATCTGCGGTCCCGCGTGCATACCACAAATACCTTCGTGGATTTCCCTTATCAGATAGTTTGAGTCTTCCGCGTCCACGCACCGGAGTAGAGGGCTTAAGTATGATCGGCGGTATAGAATGCCTTCTTGTAGCAGATAGTGCAGCGCCTTGTGTTGCAGTTTTCTTACCTGTGGTCTGTCTTCTGGCAGTGTTCCCATGCTGAGGTAGTTCGAAATGGGGGCCATCCACGACCTTGATCCTGTTTGGATCACATTCACTTGTTTTCGCAGGACCGAAGGTGTGCTCAGGACCTCTACTCGCACCTATTTTTCTAGGTGACTTAATCTTGTTGATGCCAGTTTACTTAGCGCGTCTGCTTGTTTGTTTTCACTCCGCTTGATGTGGATTACTGTGCAAGAATCGAACTGGCGCGCCAAATCCTTTACTTGTTTTAAGTATAAGATCATTGCCGATTCTTTGTAATGCGGAGACCTGCCAGCAGGGCTTCGTATTCCGCCTCATTATTTGTGCTTTTGAATTCTAGGCGGATTGTGTAGGTGAACTCGTTTCCTTCTGGGCTGAGAAGGCGCAGGCTTGCTCCACATCCTTCCTCATTTGCGCCATCAGTGGATAGAGACCAGGTTTCCTTTACGCCTTGCACCTGTTGCTCTTCTTCCTCGCGTGCACAGTCTGTTACCTTTTATTTTGGATTCTCGGAGACAAAGTTTGCTAGTACCTGTCCTTTAATTGCTGGTCTTGGCTTGTAGGTTAGTTGGTGTGCGCCTAGCTCAATGGCCCACTGTTCTAACCTTCCTGACAGTTCAGGTTTTCGCTGGACGTTTTGCAGCTTATGATTTGTCAATACTGTCACTGGGTGTGCCTGGAAGTATTTGTTCAATCTCTGGGATGCGTGTACTAGCGCAAGTACTAGATTTTCCAGTGTTGAGTAGCGTGTCTCTGGGCTAGTTAAGACTCTGCTAACATAATACATGGGAGTTTGCACCCCCTTTCTTTCTACCAGTAGCACGGCACCCACTGCTCTTTCGGATGAGGACAGTTATAGGACTAGGGTTTCTCCTGGTATAGGCGCGGTTAAGGTCGGGAGAGTCATCAGGTAATCTTTCATTTCTTGAAATGCGGATTCTGCTTCTTCTGTCCACCAGAATTGGCTTTTCTTGAGGAAATTTTTTAGTATCGCGATGAATGGCAATGCCTTGGCAGCGTGATTAGCCAAGAATCTGTTGATTGCTACTAAGCGCCCATTCAACGTTGGGGATGGCATCCGCGCAATTGCTAGGACCTTGTCCGGGTTGGGCTTGAAGCTATCTTTTATGACCATTACCCCTAGGAATTTACCCTCTTCCACGCCGAAGGAGCATTCGGCTGGGTTAAGCTTCATGTTCATGCTGCGAAGTCTTTCCAATGCCTCCTCGATGTCTTTGAACAATGCTTCCGTCAGTTAGACCCGGATGACCAAAAGAGGTTGATACCAGTCGACGTACCCATATCAGACATCATGTACAAACAAAAGAGGTTGATTCCAGGTGTGCTTGTTTGCCCGTTTTGACTGCTGCTTCGATTTGCCTCCGCAGTTGTATGCAGTCATCAGTGTCGTGGACGATATCTTTGTGGAATTCATAAAACTTCTTTGGATTTTTGGAGGATTTGGGGTTTAATGGCTTTGGCTGTACAAGGTCTATGGCTTCGGTTAGAAGTACTTGGGATGGGGATTTCGATAATGCTCATGTATTGCTCCTATCGGGTGTTTGTTGCCCGTCTCACTGGTGTGGGCGTCTTGTATCATTGTATTGCCTTTCGATGGGTGAAGAGCTTCGTGGGTGGATCCTAGACCATATTCCTTGGTCTCTTGACCTTTTCTTGCTTTCTTTTAAAGACACATGTCCAGTGTCTCTGTGTTCTTTCTTTTCTGTTACGCACTGGTTAGACAATGCCTTTTCCGTTCGCGCGAAGATTTTTGCTGCAGTCATGATCTCGCTTCAGGTTTTTGGCATGCCATATCTTCCCGTGAGACAGCGGATCAACTCTTCGCACTGCGCTCCCTGAATAAATCCGACTTTCATTAGAACTTCGCTGACTCCGCCAATTTGCAGTGCTTCCTTGTTGTAGCGGGTAATGAAATCCTCTATGGATTCGTTGTCTCGCCGTCGTATGTACATTATGTCTCCCGCAACCTTCGTGTGTCTGCTTTGTTGGCTGAAGTGCTGTGAGAATTTGCTTATCAAATCCTTGAGGTTATCGATTTCTCCTACTGGGAGACTATCAAACCATGCGCGGGCTGCGCTTGTCAAGGTCTGCGCGAACATATGACACCATACTAGCAATGTCCATCCTTCTACGCCGCCTGCCGTGTAGAAACCATTCGGATGGTCGTCGAGGTCTCCTGAGCCATCGTATTTTCCTACGGTTGAAGGCATTTTGGTTTTTGCTGGGAACTCCGCCTGGGCTATCCTTGGCGTGAATTTTGACTTTTTGGAAAATGCTTCCGGTCTGTATGGTTAGGTCAAGTCTTCTTCCGCGGATCTGTTGTATCCCAGGCTCGGCGGGTTGCCCGAGTGGTTTATGCCTCCATTAAATGGCCATGTGACCGTTTGTGGTGTGAACGCTTGCGCCGCGTGGTTTGATGGTGCGGGTGGGGTTTCAGTAAAAGATAGATTGGCTCTTACTTCCGCTAGCCTGACCTCAAGCGCCCAGTTTTCGTGTGATTGACGTAAAATTTGTTGTTGCTCCATGTACCACCTTTCTGGTGATATTCCCGTCGTGGGAGTGAACGTTAGTGCTCCGGTTTGTCCCGAAGGTCCATGTGCCGTGTAGGTGAAACACGGGGTGGCGGGAGCCTGTGAAGCATTCATGTTTTGGGTTTCTAGCTGTGTTCTCTGGGTTGAGAGTCCCAAGCTTGCGCTAGGCATGTGGGTTTGTGACTGGGACGGTGGGAATGGTTGTGACATGGGTAACGCGGTTGCTTCAGTGAAAACTGGTGAGTTAGGTTCAGATGTTGGACCCATGTCAAGGTATCCCAGACCTGACGTGGTTACCCTGATTATGGGCAATGGCTGCGAGGATGGTGGAACTGAGCTCATTGGAATGTTTGTTCTAGCCGATACAGATGGCGCCAATGAAGATACACTAGCCGATCGGGAAGTTCTAACTAGACGATCCACAGGGTGATTGGGTTTGAAGAGTATGAATGAGCCTCCACTAGGAACATCGTTCCTACAAGACAAACAACGCCGTTATCCTCGTTATAGGGAAAGGTTTTCCCTGTAACCACCCTCCGACGTGAGAGTAAGTATTTGTTTCTCAGAAAGAATGTAGTAAGAGTGGTGAATGCAAGATACTTATTCCTGAGGGCAAGGCCCTGTATTTATAGCCGAAGGATGATGACCTGGCGGGTATTATGATTGGCGGAACGTCGCCATCAGGAATATCCTTGTGGTCCCCCAAGTGACACCGTTAATGGTGTCGGCTTTGTCTTATCTGGTAGGACCACTTGTGTGCATGAGAATTGTCTCCCTGCTCCTGACATTCCTAAAATGGCAGCGTGGTCTCCCTTACCGTACGCCTAGGAGCCTTTGTCTTTATGCAAGGTACTGTTGATTTGTCCTTGTGTGGGAGAGGAGCCTTGTGGAGGAAGTCTCCTACCCTTGCGCGAGCCTACGGCGCACATCTATTGGTTCCGTGGGGACCCTACGTCATCACTACCATATATACAAGGGGGTGTTACTTAATATTATGTAATTAACCTTAAAATTAAAGAAATGAATATGAAACTAAAGTTGATTGTTTGATGTGAGTTTTTTTGGTTTATGGAAGAAAAAAAACGTGGTTTTCATTCACTAGAACCACTAAAAGTATATGTAAAGAAAATATAAATAAAGTATTTGTTTTTTCTTGACTATTATATTATTACAGTAGCTAAAAGCAAAACAAAATCTAAAACAATTATATGATTTTATTCTAAACACATTAAGAAAATCAAAATCTAGACCATATTATTAGACAGAAGTCAACAATGAAGTAAACATAATACAATTAGCCATGATCAAATGTTACAAAATCATTATATCATATAATCTTTAAACTTAAAACGGCATAAATTAGAGTTCATGAAATCACTTTAAACATCAAAATCCCTACATTATAGTTGACTATGGAAAGGCCTCGATAATCGACTGAAGAGCAGGAATCTTGATGATATTGTAACGCTGAAAGCCTCCTTCATGAAGTAGTTTCTTCCATTCTCTTTCGGTTCGTTCTCTTACACCCGAAAAGTGTGAAAACATTACCAGATCATATGTAAGACGCATGTCGTCAAAAATATCATGTGCTAGAGGGTGTTTGACGATCTCCACAATAATAAGCTTTCCAGTTTCCTTTGATATTGCTTTTCGACAGTTTTGAAGTATCTTAATGCATTCATCATCACTCCAATCATGCAAAATCCACTGACCAAAATGCAAAAGCTAGTAAATATAAATGCTTTTATAACTAAACAAATCATTGAACCAACTCTCTTATCTGTCCGTGGTCAAACTGATTTAATTAAATCGTGACATCATAAATAATTTTATATCAACCAATCAAACCCATAAACGGCTAGTTCAAATGAAGGTGGTTCAAAAGTACTCAACCTGATCGTTTATGTATCTTGTTCATGATCCGACTAGTCATGAAAATTAAAACAAAAATCTTTATAAATAAGCTTTACCTTCATGAAAATTGTTTCTGCAGGAGGGATACACTTGAACATGTCCCCAGCAACATGTGTGATCCCATCATATGTTGGTGCACTCGAAATAACATGTGACAAATCAAAGTTGTATTATGGATACCGGGAATTGCTCCTCAATCCCTCAATCTCCTCCATGAATATTCTGCCAAATATAGATAGTCAAAGATGTAATATGTACCATATATATCTCCTGTAACTACTCTTGTAAATGGCTATATAATAGCCTTGCTTTAGCCTTGTAATATACAACAGAATCAATTCTCTATATGGTATCTAGAGCATTTTTTCTCCTCTGAGATCCCTACCGATCCACATAATTCCGATCAAACACCTCCATCGCGATGACTAAATCCGATGAAGTTCCTCCTGCTTCTGCTATCATTCATCTCACCGCCTCTAATCACTTCCCCATCAAACTCACTGCCACTAACTTCCCTGTATGGCGGAAGCAAATCATCTCCATCCTAATTGGCCTTGACCTTCACGATTTTATCGAAGGCTCTTCCGCACCCCCAACAAAAACCAGCGCCGAATATTCTCGCTGGTATCGACAGGATCAAATACTAATTAGCGCTCTCCTTGGCAGTTGTACGGAGGCTATACAGCCACTGTTATCATCTGCCGAAACATCTCGTGAGGTTTGGAGCCGCCTTACAACAAGCTTTGCCAATGTTTCCCGTTCCAGAATTATTTCGCTCAAATCCAAACTCACAACCAACCCCAAAGGGTCCCGTACCGTCTCTGAATTTCTCTGCGATATGCGTTCAATCGCGGACGAACTTGCCTTGGTCCAAAACCCCATCTCCGATGAGGACTTGATGATTCACATCGTCAATCAACTAGGCAGCGAATTCAAAAATTTTGTGGCTGCTATTAAGGCTAGAGAAACCTCTATTACCTATCCTGAACTTTATGAAAAATTGGTTGAATTTGAAAGCTTCCTAAAAGGCACAGAAACAAATCCTAGTGAGGTTGTTACAGTCAATTACACACAAACCTCACATAATGGACCCTCTCACTCTACCTCCAATCAGCGCCCAAATCACGGGTCTCGCTCGAGCTATCGTCCCAACCGGTCACAGTGGTCAAAATCCCAAGGCTCTTCCACTCCTCGCAACAACCGCTCCACTTCTTATTGCCAATTTTGCTCCATCAATGGCCATGACACCAAAGAGTGTCGCAAACTCGCACGTTTTCTTCGTGAAAACAATATTGCAATTCACACGGGGCCCACTGTTAACACTACAACAACTCGCACAAACACCGTCCAACCCGCTTGGCTCTTTGACAGCGGAGCATCTCACCATATTACATCGGATCGTTCTCACTTGCAACCCCCAATGGACTATGGCGGACCCGACGAAATTGTTCTTGGCGATGGTACGGGTCTTAAAATCTCTCACACCGGTCATACTAGTATTTTTACTCCTTCCCGCTCTCTCTCTCTTCCACAAGTTTTATGTGTTCCTAACATACGTCGTAACCTTGTTTCAGTTGCAAAACTATGCAAAACTAACAAAGTTTCTGTCGAATTTTTCCCTTCTTATTTTTTTGTGAAGGATCTTCTCACGGGGGCGCCTCTACTTCGGGGAGTGAACGACCATGACGTGTACTATGCTTTAGCACCATCCCTTCCTCAAGTAAACACGGTCATGGCTCACGATTGGCATCATCGCCTTGGTCACCCATCTATCAAGACTTTTAAATCTCTTGCAAAGTTTTTACGCTTTCCGTCAAATAAATTGTTGAACTCTCAATTTCATTGTGAATCATGTTCAATTAATAAAAGTCATAAAAATCCATTTCATGACACATCTTTTGTGACAACGAAACCTTTGCAACTTGTATATACGGATGTTTGGGGACCAACACAAAAATCAATGGATGGTTACCAATATTATGTAATATTTGTTGATTTTCACACCAAATATGTATGGCTCTACCCCATGCGCCATAAATCTGATGTTTCTACTCTTTTTCCATGCTTCAAAAAGCTAGTTGAAAAATATTTTCAAACACCACTCATCTCTATTTTTTCGGACAACGGAGGTGAGTACCAAGCCCTCATTCCAATTTTTCAATCTCTTGGCATCTCTCACTTCACCACTCCGCCACACACGCCCGAACAAAATGGAACCGCCGAACGACGTCATCGTCATGTAGTGAAAACCGGTCTAGCTCTTCTACATTATGCCGGTCTTTCTCTACGGTTCTGGTCTCACGCGTTCCAAACGGCCGTCTACTTGATCAACCGCCTACCCACCCCTATCTTAGACAATTCCACTCCTTATGAGAAATTATATAAAAACCCACCAAACTATACCAAACTCAAACCGTTCGGGTGCTTATGTTATCCATGGCTTAAACCATACTCGCCATCCAAACTTCACCCAAAATCCTCTCGGTGTGTCTTTCTTGGCTATTCCACATCCAAATCCGCCTACAAATGTCTTGACATTCTCACAAACCGTCTCTACCACTCTCGACATGTACAGTTTGTGGATCATCTTTTTCCATCCCGTGACCCACTTGCAACTTTCACCAAATCCATTTCAATTGATGACTTTCTTTCCAACAACCTGCCATCTTCACCCACTGTTAATCCTCCAACCAATCCAAATCCTACACCACCACCCTATATTCCTCCTACAGTCATACCCGTACCCACCAACATTGAACCTTCATCACCTATCTCCCAATCTCCAATCATCTTTACTCCTACATCACCCACCTGTCCCTCATCCCTGTCAACTACTAATTCATCACCACTGTCCAAAACTCCATCATCTACCTTCCTATCCCCAACCACTTCTACCCCTACATCACCCACATTCTCATCCACTCCCAACACATCTCCATCACCTGCAAGTCCACTCGCCAGCCCTACTCCCCACTCCACACCGCCTGCCTCCCCCACTATCCCACCATCTCAACCGACTCCCCCTCTTCCACCGAGAACCCGTAAACCAAACAAAAAATATTTCGGTGACAACTTTGTCAACCACACCACGGTCCATCCCATCCCTCCTACTATTGAACCAACTTGTGTTTCACAGGCTATCAAAGACCCCTTGTGGAGAAAAGCAATGGATGACGAGTATAATGCACTCCTTCATAATCACACGTGGGAACTTGTACCCCACTCGTCTCAAACACCTATTGGTTGTAAATGGGTATTTCGGGTAAAACGGAAACCGGACGGTTCTATTGATAAGTATAAGGCACGTCTAGTGGCTAAAGGGTTTCATCAACAACCAGGTAAAGATTTCTTTGAAACATTCAGCCCGGTAACCAAACCGGTCACCATAAGAGTAATTCTATCTCTTGCTCTTGCTAAGAATTGGACACTACGACAAATTGATGTAAATAACGCCTTCTTACAAGGCACACTACATGAGGATGTCTATATGATCCAACCTCCGGGGTACAAAAACCAACACCTACCAAACCACATTTGCAAGCTTCGAAAATCTCTATATGGCCTTAAACAAGCACCACGAGCGTGGTACATGGAGCTTAAAACATTCCTCTTGGATTACGGATTCACCAAATCCCAAACGGATGCCTCACTTTTTATATATACTCGTAACGGTCTAACCATGTATTTTTTGGTATATGTTGATGACATTGTTTTGACAGGAAATTGCACGACCCTAATAAACAGTTTCGTGGAGCTATTGTCTAAAAGATTCTCAATCAAGGATCTGGGACAACTTCATCACTTTCTGGGAATAGAGGTTGTCTCTACCCCTCAAGGCATGTTCTTATCTCAACATAGACATATAAATGACCTCCTCACCAACTTCCACATGGAGGGTGCAAAAGACGTGGTGACTCCATTAAGCTCATCGGAATCTCTATGCCCGGACGATGGCTCCACCCGCATCGATCCAACAACTTACAGACAGATTGTTGGTTCCTTACAATACTTAGCCTTCACACGTCCGGATGTTTGCTTTGCGGTCAACAAGTTGTCACAATTTATGCATGCTCCGACAACAAAACACATGCAATCTCTAAAACGGGTCATGCGATATTTGAAGGGCACCATTCACTATGGACTATTCTTAAAGCGAGATGCACCAGTCACCATCACGGCCTTCGCCGACTCTGACTGGGGTGGCATCAATGATGGGGGCCGGTCCACGTCCGCATATCTCATTTATCTTGGGCCGAACATAGTTTCTTGGAAGTCCACACGACAAAAGACGGTCTCTCGGTCCTCAACTGAAGCGGAATACAAGGCCTTGGCTAACGCAGCGGCTGAAGTCACTTGGGTTGAAAACTTGTTAAAAGAACTCCACATCACCCCTCCAAAACCGCCAAGCCTCTACTGTGACAATATGGGTGCAACATACCTTTGTGCTAATCCAGTCTATCACTCGAGAATGAAGCACGTGGCACTCGATTACCACTTCGTTAGAGAAAAGGTGGCAGCCGGGCTCCTCAAAGTCTATCACATCAGCTCCAAAGACCAACCAGCCGATGCACTCACCAAACCGCTTTCTCGGGTGCTCTTTCATAAATTCCGTTCCAAGATTGGCGTCTCAAATGGAGCCTCCATCTTGCGGGGGCGTATTATGGATACCGGGAATTGCTCCTCAATCCCTCAATCTCCTCCATGAATATTCTGCCAAATATAGATAGTCAAAGATGTAATATGTACCATATATATCTCCTGTAACTACTCTTGTAAATGGCTATATAATAGCCTTGCTTTAGCCTTGTAATATACAACAGAATCAATTCTCTATAAGTTGATCCCTTTAAGATGTGGATACGCCTTCACAATCTCCGATATCGCGGTCCCAATACCGCCCCCGACATCAACCACCGTGCCTTTCGAGCCAAGAAACCCATCCTTGTAATATGAAACGATCACATCCGTGGTTATCTTTGCACTACACGCCATAACCTCATTGAAAACCCTATTAAACTCCACGTAAAGTAAACAAAAATCAAACAACTCTTCTCCATGGACGGCTTTCTTTAATCGATCGACTCAAAACATGAAGAGGCAAAAGAGTTATGGGTGCGTCCGCATCATAACCAACGGTACCAATGTGACTGTCACATCAGTGTCACATAACAGCCACCTTGAACAGTGGTTTAGAGAGTAAAGTGTTTCTTCTGATTGGACCATCTCACTTTTCGATGGACCAAGAACTTCATTAGCCGTTCGAGCCCATCAACGTTTATTGACGGGGAACCAATGGCAGTGGAGATTTCGGACAACGTGGTAGGACGTCCGTGAGTGTTTATAATGTCGGCAATGCGGAGCTCAACGCAACATCTTATAGCCATGCCATCAAGAGCACCGTATATGTATTGCAATATTTGTGCTTGGCCTCTCAGCATGGCATCAGTTTCATTTTGGGTGTTCATGGCTGCTCTGAAACTTGCAGTTGAACCCTTCAATAGAGTTTGTTTAAACTTTTGTTGTTTGTTGGTTGATGCTTTTTTATATATATCTTTGATTTTCGAATCTTCCGGTGAATCTATACTATACTATATTATTCTATATAATGAATAAAGTTTTTTTTTAATTTTACGTGTCATCTTCATATTTATTCTCATCATTTTTTTTCCATCTCTCTTTTATTAAATACACATATATATTTTAATAATAATACTTTTTAAATAAAATACTATTTTTTGTATTAGTAAATCTTCTGACATATTTTGACGAGTATATGTCTTAACATATTATATTATATTATATTTCACGTGTTTATTCA